>JAJJMC010003761.1:12992642-13105432 GCA_023531435.1 Papaver californicum | reverse complement strand
GTGTGGCTGAGTCGTCTTCTCAGACGGTGGTAGATGAAGAACAGCACCGGCGGTGACCGGATCGCTGTCCAGTTCCGGCCAAACTCCGGTGACTCCAAAAATCAATCTCTAGGCTTCCTTGCCGATTTCTCTTGGCTTCTCTTCATATATATAGGCTCTACAAACCCCAGGGAGAGTTCTAAACCTAATAGAACTCTTTAAAATCTCTCCAAATCTTCACAAATCCGAATCAAAATATAACTCCCTTTTTCCGGCGAAACTCGGATTCGGGGCTATTTTTCCGGCGTAAACCTCTAATTCTTCACGTGTTTAATCTTGTATTGGTCCCTTCTATCTTGTGTATCAATTTGAGCCAAGAATATCCAAGTTTTATCATGAATCAAAGTGTGCAGTTCTTAACAGCATTTTCCGTCCCGATCCCGTCCGTGACTGGCAGTTGACTCGGTCAACTCGGGTTGACCGAGTTGACTCGAGTTTGACCCGATTTTGACCGAGTTGACTCGAGGGTGCCCCTTATCCACTTCTAGGGTGCCAAATAACACTTGTCCTTGGGCGCCTTTATCACTTTTTGAGCCAATTTTTCCACAAATCTTTATTCTTCAAATGTACCTACAAAAGCATAAAAACACGTAATATTTGTAAAATCGAATACTAACTTAATAGAAACTAAGGTGCAATCTAGACACTAAAATGTGTCTATCAAAATGGTATAAATAAAATATTAATTTTCAAACAATTTTTTTTATTATTTTTAAAATTAATATTGTTAAAAGAGTCTAAGATAAGCATGTGCATAACACATGTTTTCCTACTAGTAAATAATAATAATAATCTAAATACCTTTCCTTCCCTTAGTGACCTAAACGTACCAACAAACGTCTTCTCATTAGAGCAACAACCAGGTCTAATCAGTTTCTCCCAATTGATATAATTCAAAAATAAAAAGATCACTAATTAAAGACCTAATTAAAAACGTACATAATGCCAATGTTATAAAGAATGAACACCAATAAATGCATAATCAACAACACGATGGATGGCGTCTCCAACAGTTGTTGGAGTTAAGTAAGGAGGAATATAATCTTTCAAATTAACCTAACTTATTTTCCTGCTTGATCAATATCAAAAACAAAGTCTCCATTCATACTAATTGGGATTAACATTAATTTCATGTATTGAACGTTGGTTTGATGACTTTTTTAGTATTCTACAGAATTTATGATGTTGGATTGCTACTTGCTAGTTTATGAAAGATGATACGAAATAAATTTATTTCAATTTTAGAAATGACGTTTATAAGAAACTGCAAATCTTTTGGTTGGGAAGGTGGAATGAGGAAGATTTTAATAGCACTTAAACAAGTTACACTTTGTTTACACTCTTTTAAGTCTTAACTTTCAGTTATCTGTTAGTGTAGGTTAGAAATCATTTGGTCGAATAGTGTACGTTAGAAGACTTTATATTCTTTGTATTTTTCTATAACCGTAAGAATAATTCATTTTTCATTCTTTTCTAATCAAGAACTTTTCACAGAGATCATCTTTCAATCTTCTGTAATTTTCATTCATTCTTTCATTTATATTTCTTTGATATCAATTCAATCATGGTATCAGACTGAGAATATTTCCTTATTCTCAGGGTTTAATCGATTTTTTTCTGCTGCTTTATTCTCCTTTTTGATTTTCAGATATAGTTTCTTTCTCTTCTTGTTCATCTTTATGATTCGTGAATTTTCGTCATCTTAAATGAAAAATCCAACATCAAATTCTATTACTAAGATTCCTTTAAATTAATTGAATAACTTTGTTACTCTCAAATTGAAGGAAGATAATTTTCTTACCTGAAAGAATCTGATGCTTCCTGTGATTCAAAAGTACAAGATCTTGAAGTTTTTAGACGGTTCTTATTCATGTCATGATCAGTTCACAAATCCGAGAAATCAACTCACTGGTATTGAAAATCCTACTTATACAGATTGGTTTGATGAGGATGCAACAATTGTTATGTGGATTCATTCTACGATTTTCTGATGCTGTAATTGTTTATTTTGCATCCTCTCCTACTTCACATCATCTGTGGACTAGCACTGAAGAAAGGTTTGTTAGATCTTCTTTTACTCACTCCATTCAATTATACACTAAAATCTTAGTACTTAAACAGGGTAGTAAATCAATTCCTGCTTTGATTGATGAAATAAAATCCTTATCTGATCAATTAGCCGTTGTTGGTGAGAATATCTCTGACAAAGAATTAGTTGTAGTTACTCTTGCTTCTTTGAGCTCTGACTATATTCCTTTTGCTACATCCATGAGACATTACAATTTCTCAATATCTTGCATAGAACTTCATAATAATTTGCTAAGCGAGGAAGTTGTTATTGGTGAGAGAAATAGTGCCTTACTCACAGAATCTACCAATAGATCTTTTGCTGCTCAACTCAATTCTTATAGATCATATGGTAGAGGTAATAATGCAAGATCTGATGCTTTCATACCTACTTTTGGCAGAGGTGGAGGCAGATTTGATTCTTTTTATTTTGGTAGAGGTAATCCTAATTTGTCAGAAAGAGGAACTAACTCTACAAATTATACTTATGCTCATAAACCACCTATGGATGTACAACCTTCAACATCTCCTTCTCTCATTTGTGGTAAAGTAGGACATGGTGCATTGGAATATAGAAATAGGCTTAATTTTTCTTACCATAATATTTAAACACCATATCAATTGACTGCTATGTTAGCTTCTGCAAATATCATGGGAGAAAATCCATGATCTGCTGACACTGGTGGAAATCATCATATCACTTCTGATGAAACAGAGTTACAAGTTGCTTATACATATGAGGGTGTTGATGAAATTCAAGCTGCTAATGGAGAAGGTATGTCAATTAACCACACTGGTTTTTCTTTGAAGTCTAATCCAAATCACACTTTTAACTTGAACAATGTTCTCCTAGTTCCAAATGTTGCTCAAAACTTACTTTCAGTTCATAAATTCACCACAGATAATCATTGTTCAATAATCATTGTTCAATAAACTTTGATGCTACTGGTTTTTTGTGAAGGACTTTTCCAATAGGGAGATATTTTTACAAGGCCCACACAATAATGGACTATATCCACTACACTTCATTCATCACTCAAACAATAAAGCTCTTTTTGGAGTTACTACTACCATCTCTTCTGAAGTCTGGCATAGAAGACTTGCACATCCATCCTTTTAAACTATGAAGCATGTTTCTAGTTCTCTGTCTTTACCTACAATCATTAAATCTTCTATTTTCTCTAATGATTGTCAGTTGGGCAGAAGTCATAAATTGCCTTTTACTTTTTCTAGCAAATGTAGTACTATTCCTTTGGAGCTGTTGCACATGGATCTATGGGTTCCTAGTCCTATAATGTCCATATTTGGACACAAATATTATGTTAATATAATTGATGATTATTCAAATTTTGTTGGATCTTCCCTCTCTTTGAAAAGTCTGAATTCAAGAAGGTATTCTTTCATTTCAAAGCTCAAATTGAAAATCATTTACATTGTCATTTCAAGACAATTAGAACTAATGGTGGGGGTGAATGTCTCCATAATGAATTGACTAGCTTCTTATCTGATCATGGTATTAGGAATGAATTCTCATGTCCACATACACCTGAACAGAATGGTGTAGCAGAGTCTGAGCACAGACATTTGGTTTACATAGGGAGGAAATTTCTACTGCAATCTTGTCTTTGTTCAACATTTTTTGGGTCGATGCTTTCAATACTTCCAATAATACAATAAATAGGTTGCCTACAAGATCTCTTAACTTTCAAAGTCCATTTGAGGTTTTATTTCATAGTGCACCTGATTATAACTTCTTAAGGACTTTTGGATGCTTGTGTTTTCCTTGGCTAAAACCTTATGCTCCTCATAAACTCACACCTAGGAGTATTTCTTGGATATTGCTCATCTCCGAAAGTCTACATGTACTTAGATATTACTTCTGGCAGAGTTATATCTCAAGAAATATTATTTTTAATGAACCTAATTTTCCACTCAAGAAGCCAACAATCATTTGTGAAGTTATTAGCTCACCTGCAAGTGTATCTACTTTACCTGAGTCTTCAGTGCCATTATAATCTATTAACATACCCTCTATACAACTTGAATCTGCATTAACAAACTCTGCAGTAGATCTACCTCTAGCTGATATTGTTTCTTTATGTGTTCAGAATGATCATTCAATGACAACAAGAGGTAAGTCTGGTATTTTCAAACCAAAAGTATATTCAACTAAGCGTTTTTTTTCATCTGCAGTTGTAGCTAAAATTACTCCTCCTACACCTACTTGTTTTAGTCAGGCTAACAAATATCCAAAATAGAGGAAATATTTAGTTGAAAAATACAATGCACTGCAGGATGCCAATACTTGGTCCAAGGTACCATTTCATCCTTCAATGAATCTAGTTGGTTGTAAATGGGTATTTAGGATCAAACATAAGCCAGATGGCACAATTGATAAATTCAAAGCTAGACTAGTTGCTAAAGGGCTTCATCAACAAGAAGGTTTAGATTATTCAGGAAATTTTAATCTTGTTGCAAAACTAACTACAATCAGAATTCTTCTTGTTCTTGCTGTGAACTTTGATTGGCTATTACTCAGCTAGATGTGAGTAATTCTTTTCTCCATGGTGAGTTATATGAGGAAGTATATATATCTCAACCACCTGGTTTTATTGATCCTGATCATCCTACCTATGTCTGCAAACTTCACAAGTCTTTATATGGTTTAAAGCAAGCCCCTAGAGCTTGGTATGAAAAGTTAATGCAAGTTATTCTTTCTTATGACTTTGTTATCTCAACATCTGATTCTTCCTTGTTTATTCAGAAACATGGGTCAAGAATTACTTATATTCTGGTGTATGTTGATGATATCTTAGTCACATAAAGCTCCACTTCTTACTGCAATGATCTTATCACACAACTTCAAGGACACTTTCCTATCAAAAAATTGGGTGACTTGCATTACTTTCTAGGTCTTGAGGTCAAAAGAAACAACACTGGGATCCTTTTATCTCAAACAAAATATGCCTTGGATTTAATGGAGAAGCACTCAATAAGTGGAGCAAAACCTTGCTCTTTTGCAGTTCATGTCAATTTCAAGCTGCAACAAACTTCTAGTGATCTTCTTCTTGATCCTACTTCTTACAGATCTTTAGTAGGTGCATTGCAGTATTTGACCTGGACCAAACCTGAGATCTGCTGTGCTGTTAATCAAGTTTGTCAGCATATATAGAACCCAATAACTGAACATATGGTTGCTGCTAAAAGAATCTTAAGATACATTAAGGGAACTATTGACTATGGTATCTTATTCACCAAAGGGCTAACTGCTATACATGGGTACAGTGATGCAGATTAGGCAGGGGATCCTGTCACTAGAAGAAGTAATGGAGGGTCTGTATTTTCTTTGGATCTAATCCAATATCCTGGTCTAGCAAGAGACAAACTACAGTTGCTAGATCCTCCGCTGAAGCTGAATTTAGAAGGTTGGCAAATTCTGCAGCAGAGGTACTTTGGATTTGCAAGTTACTTAAGGATATGCATGTTTTTCTACCAGCTGAACCAACTCTTCTTTGTGACAACATAAGTGCCATTTCTTATTCTTCAAATCTTGTATTTCATACAAGAATGAAGCATTTGGCAATTGATTACAACTTTGTTAGAGAATTGGTTCAGTCCAAGGATCTACACATCTTCTACATCTCCACCATTTATCAGGCAACAAACATTTTTACTAAGGGTCTGTCAGGTCCACGCTTTGCTATGTTGAGGGACAAAATGACAGTGCAACCGTTGTCTGCCACAATCAATTTGAGGGGGGCTAATAACACTTAAACAAGTTTTACACTCTTTTAAGTCCTAACTTTTTGTTATCTGTTAATGTAGGTTAGTAACCATTTGGTCGGTTAGTGTACGTTAGCAAACTTTATATTCTCTGTTTGTTTCTGTAACTGTAAGAATAATACATTTTTCATTCTTTTCTAATCAAGAACTTTTCACAGAGATCATCTTTCGATCTTCTGTTATTTTCGTTCATTCTTTCATTTACATTTCTTTGATATCAATTCATATCAAATTTTTGGGTTTCTTACCACATCGGAAAGAAGATGCATATGAGATTGTAAGTATTATCCCCGGATAGGTAAAACTCTACTATAGTTAAGCTCTAAGGATAATTTTAGTATTTTCTGTAGTTTTTATAAAGTCAATCCTTTTCATTGAAACATCCTTCCCTCTTCACATCCGTTGTTTCCCTCCTAATAACATCACTGAATAAAATCAATAATGAATATTAACCATAGGCTATATGAGGAGGTTTTTTCCTCTCCACTTTGACTTCGTCATTTGGCATTGAATAAGTCAAATGGACTGTAGATTGAGAAAAAAATAATTGGAAAAACAAATTTCCTAATTCTATTATGTGAAACCCTTAAAGTGATCCATATGAACATCACAAAACAAAATATATAATCGATGGATATGACCAATTTATAAGAACATTATGAAACCCTTAAATTTATAATATATCGATAAATAAGCACTCATTTCGGATTAATTTAATCTAATATTAGAACAATGCGTATTATTTTGTAATAAAAAGATAAGAGACAATTGTTTCTAATTTCAACCATTACATAAGAGTGAGAAATATAATTCACCAATAAACACAACATTCAGCAATTCAATTTCAAGTTTCAACCCTACAATCTATATCATAAGAATTCAGTTTCAGGGCATTGAAAAACCTGACGCTGAATCCATTCTTGCCATACCAAAAAAGGGGGTTGGGTTAGTTTTTTTATATCATATTACAAACTGCAAATACAAATTGATTTAAACAGCGAAGTATTGATGTTGAAAAGTAGGCTCGGGTTAGTTTCATTCGAAGGGTTCTATTCGAGGATCATGTTCACTAGCCATAAGCATTCCGGTACATAAGCATGTTGGGCACATCACCTACACAAATATGTAAAAATATTCTCAAAAAAGGAAAAACTTCAGCCTTAATGCTTAAAATTGAATGGCAAGGAAAAAGAAATGGCTGTCTTGCCATATTGCTCTAGAATCCAGACCCATAAGCCACGCACTTTCAATTGATATGCAAGCAAAGAGATACAGCTTTGTCTTGACATATTGCTACAGAACCATAAGCCACTCAGACCCATAATAAGGTTGAGATCAGTGTCCGAACTAGATGAAAAAAGGCCATATCTTCATTGGCATCAAGATTCTCAATACCCAAAGCACAGCAACAATGCAAAAGGGTCTGGGCCAGTTCAAGCAGTTAAGCTATTTTTTACCACTAAATAGATAGAAAAATATTATATTTCTACCTTTCCTGCTCCAGAGCAGTTTGGACATCTTTGAGTTGTTGGTGCACGCAATGGACGATTAGAAGCACCGTTTATTGAGATTGGTTCAATGCTCAAACATACTCCACTGGCAGAACATCGTGCACATGCCAAGTATCCTGCGAGTCCTCAAGTTAGCATATACTAAAATATTCACCACTTCTCTCTTCTGACAGGAAGTTTACTATTTGATACATTAAGCAAACAGTTAGTACAAAGACAATTTAAAGAACTCTATATGTACCAGTTCCGACGCAGTACTTGCACCTTTTCTTCTCTTGTTGCTCAACGTTGTTTACTTCAATCAACATTAAAGCTGAAATGACTCCGACTGCTCCTCCTGAAAAGGATGCAACTATGGGATCGACCTGACTGTCAAACAAGTAAACATTGTCAGCCCACTCAAAAGGAAAAATGTAATTTATTTTTACACAAAAGAATTCCCTTTTAACTGGATAAGAAAACAAACTCCTCAGCTTGTACTTATCAACTGAATTAAGTATTAAGTACCTTAATTGCAATGGCAAATGAAGACTGCGAATGAAATCTTCATACGACGTGCCACCAATCCCTAATTTCAGCTCAAGCTGCAACAGCAAAAAGAACCAACTTTAAACCCATACACCGTTACCATAAATAGAACATAATAACCTACGCCTTCATTTCAAAGCAGATTAATCTATGTTTTTATACTCTACAAAAGGTCTTCCTGTGAGTATCTGATTGGGATTTCTTAATGCAAGTGTACTGTTTCTTCTCAAGTGTAATATATACATTAAGTCTGCATAATTCATTCCGACAGTATGGTCATAACTAGCAGCAACTTTTTAAAAAAGATGGATTGTAGCCCTGTTCGTGCATTTAAGCTTCAGATGCTAGTACTTGGATCATCTATCATAAAAGGTTCTTTCAGTAATTAATGTTTGATTCATAAGAAGGCTTCTTAAGGAAATTCAGAGCAGAACACTACTAAGGGACCTCTGTATCAAAGTTGGCACTCCTTCAAACACTCAGAGTTCATAAAACATAGACAAATACATAAAATTGCTTATTAGGCTTCATATTTTCATTGAACAAACCACTCATCATGCAGGTGAGGGTAGAGTATAGGTATATATAAGTCAGAGAGTAGATTGCATTATTACAAGAATGATAGAAGAACTATTGTTAATTGTACTCGCGATTGGGGGACTTAGCACAAGAATCTGGTAGAAAATAATTATACACAAGCCAGGGAACTCAAACATTAGTGTGTGTTCATACATAGACATGAATATAAATCTGCAACTTACAGTGGGTGCTATAAGACCACCAAAGAGAATAATCCCAGATATAAATGAGAAGCTTGTCAAGTAAAGCTGCTTCAAAGTCTTTGGTGTCTACAAGAACGAAACAAGTAATGAAGCTTAACTCTCAAACATAGTAATAAATTCCCAAAGCACAAGAAAACTGTAAAAGGAAATCAACCAAATTCTGAAAATCACCACAAAGGGGAGAAAAGGAATAGTTGAAGGGATATCAGGCATCTCATTTGCCTCCTCATCACTACTCTCATCAAGAGCCTTGGCATTTTTTAAACGCTGCTGTACCCGTAACCTCCTCACCTGAAAAGAAGAACAGTATAAACTACTAAATGAACTAAATTCGAACAGTAAATCAAATCAGATTTTGGATTAAAAATGTGAAAAAATTGACCTCTTCCATGAGTAAAAAGATTTTATTACGACGACTCCTAATATTATCTTGAATCTCTTTTGATTGCATCTGAACAAAATCTTGAACAGTCTCTGGTCCTTCTATAATACAGAAGCTGTCAATAAAAAATTAGCAAAATTCATTCTCAGTTCTTCCATCTCAAAGTAAGCTAATTAATCCCCAATTCTCAAAAACCCCTAAAAGAAAATCTAACAAAACCCCTACAAAAATCCCAAACCTGGAGCTGTTTTCTCCTGCTGGAATGGAACTAGAAGTACTATTATCTCCTGCTGCGGAACAGATGATCCGAGACCCATAATTCTTCTTGTGAAATCGAAAACAGTTAGTGTTTCTTTTGTTGCATAGAAAAATTAGGGTTTTAGATGAATCAATACATAAAGATGATGGAGCTTGAGATATAACAGCAATGGAAGAACTCATCTCTTTCTTTCTCAGCTCTCAACAATCTAACCAACTCACTGCTTTTTAGATAGACTGAATTTTTTTTTATCATGGAGTTGGGTAATTAACCAACTCCAGATCCATTTCACCCCTACAATGCGACGTACAATATATACTTTTAGCTACACGACAACTAGGAGGAGTATCCACTTCCCAGGCCTGTAAAACGACAATGTATAGTATAGCTCTTCGTTCATGTGGTTCATTTCCCACTTTCACGTTTTTTAACTGCTTAACGGTTAGAACTCTGGGAGGGAAGGGCACACACAAAATTTCAATGCATTTGCCGGGTTATGGCGTAGGTTCATGCAATATAATGCACTAAATTTTGATTGCAGTGTATAATTAGAAAAACATAAAAGTTAAGTTCTCGTAGATATGCCTAGGTACTGTTACCTTAGCAATGTCATTGGATCTTCCATTAAATTAAAGTGCACTTTATTTATTAGCAATGTCATTGGATCTTCTATTAAATTAAAGTGCACTTTATTTATTTTTTATTGTTTTAATCGGTAAAAAATTTAGAGCAGATAATTTTGATAATTTTGTCACTGTATTATATTCGTACTGATCATTTTATTTTTATTACATGTGAAAGTCTATCGATAATTCATAAACAACCTTGGAAACAACTATTTACTTAATAAAACTTTATGTTGAACTGAAAATATTAGTACAATATTGGCATAACAAGCAACAAACGAAGCAAGAAAACAAGAAGATTATGCTAGGTGAAACAAGATTTCCACAACTACTTCTATCTTGGTAAGGATCATTATTCCATGACAAGGCCTCCTTTCTGTAGTTACTTTCCTCATCAACTCTAACTTCTTCATTTTCATCAGCTGATTTAATATGAGATAAAATATGTGGGAGAACAAATTTCCAAGAATTTTCACCAATCAAAAAATCTGAATGTCCACAATCTTCTAAAACCACCCAAGTATGTTTATAACAAGGTTGAGGTAATTTCATATACTGATTAGCTAGAAATGAAGTTTCCGGTGTAACTAGTAAACTTTTGCCACCAGAAATGTATGTTGTTGGAAGTTTCATTCTCTCTGGATGTATCAAATACGTGTTCGCACCATCAGAGTTAACAATAAAACCAGATAAACAGATTTTCCGAAGGTGTGGGAAAGTGAATAATGGAAGATGCGGTAAACTTTGTTTGTTTAGCCATTGATGCATTGTTGAGCTTATGTTTATGTGCCAAAATGTGTTGCCAAATATGCCTGAAAACACTTCACATTCGTCTAATGTGCACCTTTCGTATCGAGGGATAACTCGAGCTATGCATTTTAGTAGTCGATGACGGAGACTTATTTTCTTTGAAGTTGCTAACAGCGGGAGGATTGTGTTAATGCCTAGTATTTTCATGGAGATCTGTAGGTTGATAAGCAATAGTATCAGTATTATGTATGTTTTCAGATCAAGTTAGAGAGGAAGAGACTTACAGGGATAAGTGGAAGTCTCATCTTTATTAAAGAAGACATGGTGAGCTTGAAGAACATAGAGGAATTGGTGCAACAAAGACATGCAATGTGTGTTGTGGAGATATGACCTCCCATGAGAGCAATGTGAATTGCTAAGCCTCCAACACAATGTGCCACGACATGAACTTTTACTGAATCTCCATGAAGTTCTAGGATCTTTGAGATTGCTGCGACATAAACAACAAACCACCATTACATTTTTACACAAAATTTTGGTAAGCTTATGAATTTATTCATACACTCATTAGTCTAGGAGAAGATGAAAATTTGTCCTTTGTCTTTACCAGCAGGAATATCAAACTTTCCGATATCTTCAATTGTGGAATCATTTGAAGGATGAAAAGGATGTAATCTAGCTTGAAGTAACCATGTTTCGTATCCCTCTTCGAGTAAAGTTCTAACCGAATCTTTTGGTTCAGTCGGTAAACAAGAACTCTCATGGAGTACCCATTAATCAGAAGAACCGGATTTTTCCGTTTGTGCTCTGGGTGCTTTGACTCATTTAGTGCCTACAGTTGATCATACACCCATCTTCTGCAAATATTACAAATATACCAAGCTGTAAGTTACATCTAGATTACAGAAAAAATAAATTGAAATCTGTGAGACCAGAGCCACTTTTAGAACTTCTGGAAATGTTGGTCTTTATAATATTACCTGTCATCATCTCATGGATATCACTCTTCGGATATGGCTTCTGACTAAAACCCGATGAAGATATGTGCACATGGTTTCCTCTAGGTATCTGTAAGATATAAGTTCTCCAGAAGGAGTGTAATAGTAGGCCTATAAATCGTCCTCTCTTGTTCCCTTCCAAGCTTATCAAGCTCTTTAGAAGATTAACAACGGAAAGATGTAGCTCTCCTTTTATATCCAAGGTCTCGGAATTTAAACTGCTTTGGTTAACTCTTCTTAGTGTTACATGTAGTGTTGTAGTTTCCTTCCATGCATATAAGGCAAGGAGATATGGATTCATAATCTTCTTCCCTTCCAGAACATATTTGCATTACGTACCTCATTTTTCTTAGACTCGTCAATACTAAGCATAATTAAGAGGGGAAAAGAATAAAGAAACTGAACCAAAATTTTGCTATATATACCTGGAACTAGATGCTGATGTGAGGATGAGATGGTAATACATGTATTGTGTGTAAGGAGTCCTTTTATCAACTCTACACATGTCGACTTCTCCTCCAATCACGTAGAGTTTATTCTTCTCCACAACTTCCAAAACAACATAACCACCAACCCGTCCTCTAAGAAGTGAATGACAAACCAAATTCGATTCATTAGATCCCTTCAGGATTGGTGAATTCATCTTTATTGTCAGATAAGCTGTACATGGCATACCACCCAGATAACCTGTTATGGTCTCTCTAATGATGACGGTTGATTTCATCCCGGTTTCTAATTTCTTGCAGATACTTCTAAGTTTTGGCGTGGAGAATTCAGTTAGATAGGTAGATTTCTTGTTTGTAAGGGAATCCTGAACTAGGTTTCGACTTACATGCTCTGCAGCAGTAGCAATAGTAAGACACGAATTTATGCCAATTGAACATGGAATCAAGGATGCGTCACAAACATAGAGATCTGGATGCACAGTTGAGGGACTTTGAGGGTCAAAAACTTGACCATTGGAGTTACAAACGCCTTTGGATGGATCTGACGAAGCGTTGCACCCACCTAAAAGACGAACTGATGTGCTCCTGTACCTGGAAATGAAAAAGATTCCTCCTAATCTCTTGGTAGGTTTTTGAAAAGCTTGGATTTTTCGGTTGAGTATTGGATCACAGGACTAAAACAAATGTTGTTTGTGTTCTTTTCAAGTGTAATTCTTCCATCACTATCATCATGTCCCATCACGTTAAGCACCATCACTTGACTATCTATTACACGCATCATGCACATCAGTTTGTCTATTAACCCGTGTAAAAACCAGCAACCAATTGGCCATCCATAAGTTGTTATTCCCTTGAATAGCAATGAAGGGAAAGCTGCAGGAAGTACGGCGCTCTAGATAAAGAAATAGATAATTTTTAAGTGATTCCTGACAGCATGTACTTGAGCTCTCAATATGTATGTAATATGGAAAGAAGATTCATACCTGGATAGTGAACCCCAGAGAAGAAGTGTATGATGCAGAAATTGATGGTCCAGGAGGATCTTGGAACGATGTCTTAGAAAATTGTTTTTTATTGAATCCTTGAGCATTCAGTGGAGCTGGGCTACCAGTAATGAAACCAACATTATTACCATTACAGCTAAATCCACAATCAAGCTGATCTGACACTCTTAATCCTTTTCTTTCTGACTGGAAAAGTATCTTAACTGTGCCGAAAACGCTAGCTGAACAAACACAATCCTAATGTGTTTAATCCTTCTTGTACCTCAAAATATAACACTGGAAAATGTTAATATGTTACCAGTTTATCATACCTGAGATAACTATAAAATCAGAGGCTACATAATCAATGTCATTGTAATAAATTCTCCATCAGTGTTTCCGCTTTCTGATATTTCCATTACGCCTTCACAAATTTCTTCGAAGTTTCTCACTACAAACTGAACTTCACATTCAGTTTTTATTGTACAATCAAACTGTTAGGATCGATGCTATAAGAAAACAAAACGAAAAACAAAAAATAAGAACACAAGATTTACTTGGTTCATCCAAATTGGGCTACGTCCAAGGAACGGCTACGGTTTTCACTATGATCTCAAAAACAAGAGTTTCAGAGGAATACAATGATGATAATAATAAGAGATACAAACCCTAGATATGACAACTCTCATAAACAAACCTCTCAAAAAAAATTATCTAATTTCTCAACGGGTCGCCAATCGGATCGGATCAAGTGCGAAACCGGGTCGTGTACTACCAGGTTCCACACAAACATAACACAAACTGCAAGTCGAAACAACATATGTATTGTAAGAGGTAGGGATGAAAAAATTGATAGAGAACATAGTAATCTAGCAAAAAGCTGTACCTGGACAGCTAAAGCCAAATAATTTTTGTCTGTAGAATTTTTAGCATTATAAGGACAACCTGAAAGGTAATTTCCACAAGCTAAACAGCTACCCATCTTTATAGAGGATTGTGATTCTTCGCCGTTGATATTCATGCTTAACTTCATGGAGTTCGGGTAACACTCCTCTATTTCATCTTCAACTATTTTTTTTCATTACTTTAGCATTAGAGAATTCAACTGGAATAGTTTGTGCTCTCAGCATAGACGACGCGGATGCTTCAAAAATATCCCAATCATATTCCCATTCCTTTGGCCATTTTGAGTTCCGCCTTACAGTAACTGGAGTTGGAATCATTACTCCAGCATTTACTAGCGAGCCTCCACCAATGCCACAAGCGAGCGCCGCTAGGGAATCATCCTGTACATGTACCTCCGCTTTTAAAACATTAGCTTAAGAGGATTTTTAACAATTAAACTGCTACTACCACTATAAATAGTAGGACTAGAAATGCTTAAATTTCAATGCACCTGAAACAAAGCTTCTTTTGGGCCAAAACTGACACCCAAGTTCTTGGTGATCTTGAAGAAGTTGGTTGGAAAATCCTGAGCTTCCCATTTTCAACCCTTTTCAATTAAAGAGACGTTAACGTTAACTCCCGCCATGGATAACCTACAAGCCGCAACAGAACCGCCATATCCTGACCCAATCACTAAAGCATCATAACCAAATTCATCTCCATCACCAATCATTTCTACTTCACCCTTTTCTCTTTCCATTCTCTCAATCTAATGAATTGTAACTACAAAAATTTAATAATCTAATTGCAAACTTGTAATGTAAAGATCTTTTGAAGTATCTAATTTAAGTTTCAGTAGTAATCCGAAGTGTTTCTGATAAGTGATTCGGCCTGCATGGTCTTTTATAGATTTTTCAAATGAATCATCTAAGTTAACTGCTTCTTCGAGGAAACGAAAGATGAATATTCTATATTGTTTTGTTGGAATTAATTTTATCAATGAGACAAAACAGCTAGCTGATAGAAGAAACAATGAAGATTCAAGTTTTCTTAGTTGGTGGGAATCCGTTTTGAACTTACATAATTCAGACAAGAGTCAAGATTGTATTGTTACGAAGAGAATTTTCCAACAAGAAGTAAGTTGCATATTCAATATTGTATTATTGGAATGAATATATGCTATGAAGATTATATTGGTCTGTTCCTATTAAGAGAACAAAGCTGACAAAACACAGTTTGTTTTTGTGTTCATTTTAGAAAGATAAATTCTTGTCTTTACCAATCTCTGCCAAGTAAACTGCACCAGAAAGATACCAACCAACCTTTACATTCTACGAAACTATGACGGGGGCGTCAAATTACATGTCGTCCCTATGTGTGTGGCATCATATGATCTCAAGATTCGTGAATCGGCTGAAAAATAACAGTGTGATTAATTAATGGACTAAAGCTTAACAACTAAACAACCCAAAGGGATATAAACAAGTACATAATGTATATGTAATGTTCTTGATTTTGTACACTAAATTTTAATAGTAGTTTGATTGTTTCCATTGCTTAATCTGTTTACAGAAAGCCCATACATGTAGACAGTACTTGACTTCAAGACTCAAAACCCAGTGGGGTTAAAATATAATGCTGCTAACCCTGAAGGCAATATTCAAGATCAAACAAATTTTGTATTCAAGAGATAAAAGAATAGTTAATTACAAAAATCTTACTACAAATAGAAATTCCGAATGCTACCATGAGCAGCACAAACAAAAGCAAAACATTAAAGAATACTAGGCGCACGATTGCCTGCTTCAAGAACAATTATTCTTCAGACGAAGCATCCTTAGTTGAATACACCAAGCTTTCTAGTGCAACCTTTGGCTTTGTTGTTGACAACTTCCCCCAAAATAGTCTTCGAATACCTTCAATTTACTCTTTTAAGTGTTTGAGAGATGCAGAATTGATAAAAACCCTCAATATATACAGACACCATCAGGCGTAGAAATCTACATCTTGTTAACCACTTTGATGTACTGTCTAAGAATTGGGTATATACTCTCAAATGCAGTGTATGCCTCACCTATTTCTTTAGCCCCTGTAATAATTATTTTTCCCGAAACAAAGATAAGCATGGTGATCCGTGGCTTTTTCATCCTGTAAATCATACCCGGGAATGTTTCGGGTTCATAGATTGCAAATTTGCCAGCATTAGAATATTGAAGGGCCTCGAGCCTAATAATAAAGTTGACATCGCAGGAAGTAACAATGTTCTGTATGTTGAAGTCCTTGAATTTCGCTGGAAACCCTAGTTTCTGCACAATGCGAGCATATTTTCTTGCTGCTAACTTGGATTGCTCTTCAGTTTTGGCACCGGTACAAACAAGTTTTCCACTTTGAAAAATCAGCGCAGTTGTCTTGGGGTCCTTTAATCTCATAATAACTGCAGCAAAACGCTTGGGATTGTACTCTGCGTTCCGTGCTTTCTGTGCAATATCTTTAAGAACCAACTTGCAATCCAAGTTGACAGATGACACGATATTCTGTATCATAGGAACAATTCCTGAAGGATGGTTGTTAACATCGATTTCCATATCTTGATTCGCCATGCCAATAACAAATTAAGCTGATTCTGTGAAACTATTGAATTTTCTGTATCGAAGAAGATGAACATCTATAAAACAGAAGAAGAAGATGGAGATGATTTTGAAGCTAGGGTTTGTTGCGAGGAAATAAGAAAGTGAAAGACTTGAAGCATTGAGCAAGTATATTTATAGGCTATCTAAGTTGAGACGCTTTCTAAATTTGAGCACGCGGTTCTTGCGGGTGAGGTTTCCCAATTCCACTAGAAGAAGGAATGCTGGGTTTCCAATTCCTGTTCAGGAAATAATCCTATGAGAGGAAGTATCTCGGTCTTTGTTGGTCCTTGGGGTTTTATTCGTGCAAAACACTGTCCATGTTGAGATGCCTTGCAACTTGTAAGTGCTTGCAGTATACAATCGTTTTCTAAGCTTTGCTCTCTCCGTATTACTTCATGTGGAATTGTATATTTTTTTATTGGGCCGAGGCCTTTTTATATCAAAAATTGTAAAATATCACGTGTTTAGATGGTGGGAAGGGAATCTCATTCTTAAGAATCATATCCCTTTGAAAGGAGGAATTCTAAACCCACCGTTCCTATGAATTTTGTATTCTTTTATTTTTTAGAAATCATAATTCTAACCACCATCTATTCCTATTTACCAAATATGGGAATGAAATTATATTCATGGGAAAATGATTTCGTTCCCTCCAACCAAACACGTAGGTAGGGGAGAGCATGTGAACCTAAACCCGTCAACTCGACCCAATCCATTCGTACTTTGGCGGGTGGATATCCAACCCGTTCATAGACGGGTTGGACATGGATGCATTTAAATTTATTGATAGGTACATTATCCATATAGTTAATTATAGGTAGGTCATTTCATATTAACAATTTAATTAGAGGTCCTTTTTTGTTTGAAACAAGGAAAAGACAAAAATAAAACCTTAACGTGTGAAGCTTACACGAACAAACACAAAACAACCATTACACAACATTAAACACAAAAAAATCCTTGATTTTCTCTCTCCACAAACACAATCTCTTCTTCGTTGCTTCTTCTTCTTCTTCTTCTTCTTTTCTTTTTCCTCTTAACGTTGCAGATATGTGGTGATTGCAGTGAAGACGCAACACCAAAAATCATCATAAATTTTAATCGTTTCTCATACCAAATCATCAAAATCATACGTTCCAGTGAAAAATTAAAAAAACATACTAAATCGCTGACCTAGATTTTTAATTTTAAACAGTAAACCAGAAATATAACCCTAGATCTACTGAATCATCACAACAAAATCAACAACAATGGTCGAAACAAGAATAAAAAACAAAAACAAGAACAAGAGGTAGATTCACCAATGTATTTTACTTTTTTATCACATGCAATAGTGTTGATACAATACACATGTGGTGTATTTGATTTTTCACCACCGTATTTTGCTTTATTTATAAGATGAATGTCAATTTTTGTTATCATCCTCGAGTGCAGATCCACTGTACTGATGATGTTAGTTTCTGTTATGATTAATGCAGATCCACTGTACTAATGGGTTAAATTGTTTATTTGTAACTGTCCATGTTGAGATGCCTTGCAACTTATAAGTGCTTGCAGTATACAATCGTTTTCTAGGCTTTGCTCAGACTGTTTGGATACCATTTAGAAAGTTGGTTTTTGACTTTATGAAGCAAAAAAATTAGAAATTAGTTTTGGTTCATAATTTTAGAATGACTTCAAAAATAAAAAAGATTAATTTTTTATATAAAAAATATTTTTGTTTCTGACTTCTACTTCTGGTATCCAAACGCCCTATTATGTATTTACTTTTTGTGCAATTTTGTATTCTTCTTATTTGGCCGACTGAAAGGAGACCTTTCTATATGATCAAAAATTGTAAAATATCACTTGACGCTTTGTGTCTCCTTTATATCAATTTGATTTCCAATTTTATCACAACTAAGTCAAATTTGATTGAATTTCTATCAAAAATAGGTGAACTTGTATCCGACTCATGACCTTTTCTTTGTCGCCCACGATTGACCTGATTCGGACCCCTTTTTCTGGGATAAATTTCAATCTCAAAATCAATTATGAGTCAAATTTTTTGAAATTTCTTTCAATGTGATAAAACTATAATGATTAATATCTCTCCAATGGAAGAAAATTTAAGAAAAAACAATCCAATGTGATAAAGTTGAAATTTGAAGATAAGGATTTTTTAGGTGAAATTTGAATCTCAGAGTTCTTCGGCTATGGATTAAATTTATCAATATTTCTTTCAATTTTTTAGTGCTATAAGGACGAATAACTCTTTTGTGGAAAAATTTGAAAGAAAAAAAACCCTAAAACTGATCCAATTTGTTTGCTTTATTCTTTAAAATAAAAAACTTGATTTTGTGTAAGAAAAAATGTGACTGACAATATTCAGTTGTTCAATAATGCATAGCTTTCACTTGGGGTGTTTCACTTAATTGTTTTTTGAGTGATGAGAATTAACTCCGTAATGCATTAAATAATTCGTAACAATTTTTGATAGATCGACGAAGAAAAGAATGTATCGCACAAAAAAGGGGTACAAAAGATTGTACCATCCAAAGGGGAAAAACGAAAAAAGAAACAATGACTAAGTGACAAGTTACCATAGTCTAAATAAATAAAACCTCGTAAAACATAATTGTGGAGATCAAAGCACACAATAGTCCAATTTTGCAAAACAGTATTAAAAGAAACCTCCTTGAGGTAAGACCCACGAAATAAAAAATACTTGATAAATCTGATGACCTGAGCTGAATTCTAGATTTTTACAATGAAAACTCAAGCATTTCTATCCTTCCTACTACCACCAGATGATCGCTCAAGCATTTCTATCCTTCCTACTACCACCAGATGATCGCAGCAACAAATATTCTAGAGTATAATCCTTAGCAACTTAACAACCTAAAGAAAAATAAACAGACACGTCTTTTAAATACATACATGACATAGTTCAGACTTGCCCTGACAGATATGAAACTATGAAGCCAGTGAGTCTATCCCCATGAGCAGACCTATCCTAGTTCTCGTATATATTTACACAAGAAGCCACGTACCCCACCATCCGGACCCTATCCATAGGGAGGGGTACCAACAAATTAAGTGCGGTTAGAGGACTCGAAGTCCCGACTTCACATTTGTGAAACAAAATAGGAATCATCCTACTAGAGGTTGGAACCCAATAAACAAATACATAATTATTTGTGGGGAAAAACGAATTGAAGGATAATTTAAAAAAAAGTAGGGTGAGAAAATGATAATTTGTCAATTCTTAAACATTTGTATTGTTGAAGGACTTTCTTTAGATTCGAGAGATGAATCTATACAATCCTAGCCTAAATCAAGCAATGGCCGTTCCAATCTTGCTTCAGTCACAAATGAGAAGGAGAAGAGTTGGTCTTAAGGAGGGAAGCAAGAGAAGATTGAGGTCAGAGTATCAGACTCTGTAGGATGGATGAGAATATCTATAAACAATGCTATGTATGAGAAAGTTGAATGATCGAGTTGATACTAGACTTGTCTCAGAGTTCGACTTAGAGTTCTTGGAATTGTCGTATTTCATACTTGTTGTGTCGTCCTCTGTACAATAGATTGAAAATCTATTTATATCATAACTATTGTAACCACTTGACTCTTCTCTGGAAGAAAGTATCGATGGTTGAGTAGTTGTGAAGTGGAGAAGGTGGAGAAGGTGTTGACAACTGTTCTCCACTTCGATTAAGGCTGAATAGTCAGTTACTCAACTTACCATCACTTCTCTACTCAACTGTTGATCGAACTTTCCAAAATTTCTCTTCAGTAGGTGCACTGCTGCATCACATGCCGTAGACCACAAAACCAATACCCTAGTGAATACCCCCCCATTTGTGATATTAATTTAACATCTCGTGTAAATTTTGTAGTATTGAGTACAACTAATAATATTAAGTCGAGTGAGACTTACTTAGTCTTTTGACTGAAGACATGTTTTGCTTGACTAGGCTGATGAGTCTTGATAGACTAAAGACAAAATAAATACGTATTTATTTATGTATAAGGAGCAGTGTGTCCAACTTAGTCAATTTTTGCATTGACATGCTTGTTTTGTAAAAAAAAAAATAAGTGTGTGTTGCTGAGCATGAGAAATGTGTGTGAGTTTACATACAAAAATATATGTGTGAAAGGTCATATATAAAAAACATATGTGTGAGAGGCCACATATATGAGTGAGACCTATTATAGCTTTTGATGAGTAAATTAGGGTTTTGAAACTTGTATGCTACGAAACACAAGTTCAGGGTAAAATAATCGAAACTCAGTTAAGACATTAACGTTAAAAAAGAAAAGTAGAACGCCAACTTTTTTCCAAGAGGCAAGAAGCTCACGTTTTTGCTTTTTGTACTAAGCCTCACAGGTTGAGGGTAAAAGAGTAAAATCCTAAATTTGACAAGAAGCAAGAAGTTCACGTTTTTACTCTTTGCACAAAGCCTCGCACGTTGGGGAAAAAAGAGTAAAACGCCAAATTTGACGAGAAGCAAGACGTCCATGCTTGGTCTTTGATCAAAGACGTACAAGTTTTACATTAGAATCAAAATACACGAGCTTAGCAAGGCACACACGTTTGGGACAAGAGCTTCCCTTTTTCAAATTAGGGTTTGAACTTTGAGACGCAGACGCACATGCTTAGTCTTGAGACTAAGATGGAAAAGCTTTATCTCTCTTAAGATAGACAAGATAGGGGGCATCAACCCCTTGGATTTGGATGAATAAGAGAATTCTTGTGAAATTTCGTCGTTAGAAAATTCAGATTTAGGGTTTTCACTGAAAACGCTGTAAAATCTTCATACCAAGTCCGTTTTTGATGATCTACCAAACTTTTTCATGCCTAGACAACCATCTATCTCCCATCGAGGAAGGATTTGATCTTTGAGTTCGTTCAGGGCCTCAAAAAGATGAAACATACAAAATTTAGGAAAAAAACAGGAAATTTTCAGCTGCGACTTAGTTGAATGGTTTTATCATATCTCTTAGACCGTTTGTCCGATTGATATGAATTTTTGGTATGTCGTAAAGGAAATCCATAAAAAGAGTTTGATATATAATTGATTCCTTGATTTATTACCGATTGCTCCAAGTTCACAACTTTGTACATGGCAGTGTAGAATTGCACCTGATGAGCTTAATGTAAAAAAACGCCTTTTAGGCCTCTTGGACCATTTGTTTGTGTCTTGGATGTTAGATAATGAATCTTCATGTCATTAATTCACTTGTAGAATTATGAATGTCTTGGAATCACATAGTAAGCGTCAGTGTCATTCTGATGATTTCATATAGTAACGAATGTTGATTCATTCAGTAATTTTAATCGTATATGTAGTTGGCCATACATATAGAGAGAGGAGAGGGATGAGCATCTGAGATTAGACAGGGATAAACACTTGTTTAAGAATTCTTTTGAAGAATTTAAAGTTTAGTATTTCTCATACTCGAGCCTTGAGATGTAATGTACTATTTTATCCTTTTCAAAAACCCACCATTTACATTAAGTCCCCTGCTTAGCACGGAGGGAGTAATATTGTGTGGTAAGCACTAGATGGTGTCCTGTCAGACGAAAATAAAACGAAATATAACTTGATAGTTTAACGGTTAGATATTACCAGAGGAGTAGTAATCAACTTGAACTTCTGTAAGCAAGCTAGAAGGCCCTCTTTGATAGACAAGTAGAGACCCATGGCAAAGCAAGACTTGGAATTGGTCGGACAAGTATATTTGGATGGATAAGTGAGGAAGCACAGCTGGCAGACAAATATGGGCTTGATAGGTACGACTAGCATGGCAGAAGGAACAAATCCACTTCTGACCAAGTCCAGTTGGAATAATATTTATTTATTATTATTTTACTTGGGAAAGTTTTTCTCTTTCTAGAATTGTACTCTTAGGTATTTGGAGCATTTTTCTTCTACCATAACAAGCAGCGCGTATTTCTTTGGAACATTAGATGGTTATAGAGAGTGTTGAGGCAATGCTTCCGTCAGAACACTAAAATGAATGTTTGAGGCAGTAATGCCACATGACACTAAGATGAGTGTTGAGGAAGTGGTGCCTCAAAACACTGAGATGAGTGCTGAGGCATTGGTTCCTCATAACACTGAGGTGAGCGTTAAGGCAGTGTTGCAACAAAACACTAAGATGAGTATTGAGCCAGTGGTACCTTAGAACACTAAGATGAGTGTTGAGGCATTGCTTCCGTCAGAACACTGAGATGAGTGTTGAGGAAGTGGTGCCTTAGAACAATGAGATGAGTGTTGAGGCAGTGATGCCTTAGAACACTAAGATGACTATTGAGGCAGTGGTGCCTCAGAACACTAAGATGAGTGTTGAGGCATTGTTGCCGCCAGAACACTGAGATGAGTGTTGAAGCATTGTTTTCGTCTGAACACTGAGATGAGTGTTGAGGCATTGATGTTATCAGAACACTGAGATGAAGGTTAAGGTAGTGGTGCCTCAAAACACTGAGATGAGTGTTGAGGCAGTGGTGCGGTCAAAAAACTGAGATGAGTGTTGAGGCATTGTTGCCTCAGAACACTAAGATGAGTGTTGAGGCACTGCTTCCGTCAGAATACTGAGATGAATGTTGATGCAGTGGTGCCATAGAATACCGAGATGAGTGTTGAGGCAATGATGCCTCAGAATACTGAGATAAGTGTTGAGCCATTAATTCCTCAGAGCACTGAGATGAGTGTTGAGGCATTAGTGCCTCAGAGCACTGAGAAGAATAGAATCCAAGCATTAATAAATATATAGAACAAGTTCAAGGAATTTATCCATAGAAGTTCTGCGACTTGAGACAAGTCTAATATTGCTTAATGGGAGCCTTAATGAATATAGAACAATAGTAGGTCCATGCAACTCAGCTAACAGTTGGGCATTGATGAGTTTAGTATTGCATTATTGATAAATAGACTTCAAGTACTGAAGGTCTATATAGATACTGTGAATATAATAATAAATCAATATTACTCAATATGAGTCTTAATATTGATATGTATATATCGAACGTATTCAAGGGATTCAGTTGCAGAATTGTTGCACCTGGAATAAGTTCGAGTTGATCTATACTGACGGACGATCCATTTAGGATCTAGGTTCGAGTTGCTCTATACTAGTAGACAATCTATCTAGGAGCTTTGTTATTCAAGAACAAGGTCAAGGAAGAAAATGACACAAGACTATGTTCTGAATATATTTTTTATAGTCCAAAAATATCTGGGAGGAGCCGCGCCAAGCACCCATGTGATTCTGAGGACAAAGTCGTTCTATACTAGTGAGAAATCCATCTAGGAGTTGGGTATCCATTCAGGAACAAGAATATATTCTGGATGTATATTTTGTATAGTCAGAGAACATCTGGAAAGGAATTGTAGCCAATATTAGTGATATTGTGAGGACAATAACGCTTTATACTAGTGGGAAACCCATCTAGGAGTTGTCCAATCAATGTAGATTCAATACCGATATTATATATATATATAGAGAGAGAGACAGAAAAAAAGTGATGGATGAATACCTTTCTTAAAATTCTTTGCGGAATTCTGAAGTTTGGTATTTATGAAACCCGGGTCAGAAACATATTCTTTTACGATTTTCAATGAAAATCAAATAAGAAGGCTTAGTTGTCAGATATTACCAGAGATATTACAGTTGGTTTGAATTTTGAATATCGTCATGTTGATAGGTCTGTAAGCCAAGAATGATTGGCATGGATGTATACAGGCGCAGTATCATCAACTGGGATGCAATATCAGCAGTTTAGGCTTTTAAGTACACCATGCAAGCTTACATGGTTGGATAGGCAATAGAGGTGGCCGCGGATGGACGGACAAGAAGATGAGGTCATATGCCTGGACATTCAGACTAGGAGGCGTGGCTGGACGGACATGTGAGAGGATCCTTGGCAGCGTATCCATCAGTTGTTGATAGTAAGGTAATCAAGCTTTACATCATTTCCTCCCTTTACTTGAGTACATTACTTCAAAGATGAGGTTTGCTTTCCATCTTAACTTCTTCCTCTTTTATTTGCATTGACGGTGTCTTTAAACCCTAGTTTTGCAGGCCTTGCTACTTTGGTTGCACGAGAGCGTCCTTCCCTCATCAGTTGGTTCTTTCCTTTGTTAGCACCATCTGCTCTTGGGAGGACAACTTTGACTTCATTGTTTGTCTCCAATTGGAAGTGTAGTATTGTTGGAGAAGGTAGAATTCGTGGTGTACCCTCACTCTATATGTGATCAACAGAATGAGCAATTTTTCTGGTTGTATGATGGCCTTTGTGTGAAGAGCCTCTTTTAATCATGCCTTGTTATCCTCAGTGGCTAGCACTGAGTGTTACTGACTTAATTCTGAGGTTGCTAAAGTTGAATTAATCTTGCCAATGAGATCAAGTCCCCAAGTGTTGAACGGTCAGAAGGTGTTTTTCAACAAAACAAAAGGGATGATACTGATTTGGTTCACATGTATGTGATGATCATGGATAAGTGATATTCCATCATCTGGGGAAAGTGTATTGGGTTTCAGGCTCCTTAATGAATTCATGTTTATGTATATGAGTCTTCGAATAAGTTGAGGAGGTAGATACAAGCTTGTATGAACTGAAACTTGTTGTGAAGACTCCTCGTCAGAAAATTTAGACATGTATAGTTTCTATGGAAAAAGCCATAGAATCCTCATACAACCTCAGATTGATGCGTTCAAACCCAACTTTTGAATCCAAGAGGCTAAGATATCATATACAAAAAGAATCAATTAATTTGGGGTTCACTAGGTCAGTCAATCATTCTTGAACATCCGTGATTAGTAATCCCGTATAAATTTTCATATTCTATAGACTCTAGTGTAAGAGTCATATCTCTTAGCTTGTGTATCCGATTGGTGCGCCCTTTCAGTATGTTGTAGCAGAGACATATACGAACAACTTTCGTGAAAGATGTGTCCTATTCCTCACCCATAAGTACGTTTTTCAGAGTTATGAGACTAAGTATGTAATTGCTTGGGTATACCACTTGGAGACGTCCAAGAACTCGAATTCGATGAAGACTGACTTTGTCGGGCTTAGTCTTATCATCGTTCATAATTCAACTTTCATAATAAGACATGTCATCCTGAATCAACATCCAGTGTTATCGTGATTGAAAGTTGAATCAAGGAAGTTCCCAATGGTTTGGCTTAGAAATATTCGAGTCGTTGGATTTTAAAGTTTAAAGAAGATCTAATGGTTAATAATAGAAGCGACCAATGATTGGGCGTAAATAACATAACCATTAGATTAGAATTTCTTAAATAAAATCTAATGGTTCAGATTTGTTGTGCCTAATCATTTGTCGCAAAAGGTAAAATTTGGAGCGTCAAATGGTTTGGCGTTACAAAGTTGATTCCAGATAACGTTCAACCAACCCCTTGAAGCTAATCTGGAATTATGGTTTTTGGCAACGGTTTTTGCCTTGAATCTTGAATTTTACTACCCTATAAGACTAAGCCTCACGGATTTGATGCTTTAAGGAGTTGCAAGCAATAGCAGGTAGTTGTAGGAAAGAGATGGAACACCAATGAATGGGATATGATGACTCGAGTTATAGCTGGTAGCTGCAAGGTGGAAGACAGAGTCAGGAGAGGCTGATGACAAACCCTAATAGTTTTCTTGATGTAGACAAAAATCCATCTTAGGCGTGCTTCATTATAGACTTTATGTGTATTATACACCCAAGAGTGGCAACACAGGTGTAGAGGCGTCGAACCAAGGTGATCAGCCAACGTTAATAGGGGTAGAGAAATACGAACTTAATTCATATATTTTTACCGTTTAATTTATATTTGCTAGTACTTGAAATTGTATTAATATTATTGTTTTTGGTATTTTTATGGATTATATACTTAAAACCCGAAGTTACAGATTGAATAGGTGGGAATAAATGGCTGAATTGGGAGTTTTGATGCTTAGCCTTGGTTGTGAGTACCACAGAAGTGTTCTTAGGCTCATTTGCATTTGGGTCCAAAGTTGTTGCCTGACGTGAAAAGAAGAACTTGGGACATATAGAGAAGGACTTGGAGGTGAGCTGGGACATGACTAGAATGTCGGTTATCACCAGGTGGAGTTCGGTAAAAATGGGTGTTGGCTTCTTGTGATTTTGGCTGGCAGTGGCATAAACGGAGAAGTTGGAGAGTGGCTTTGTCAAATCAATCAAAAGGTGGACGTGGCAATATAGTTAGTTTAATAAGAGAAGGTAGTGGCATCCTTTTGAGTCTGAGCTATAAAGGCAATTGAACAGAAAAAGACTTTTCTACTACAGAGTTGTCAAAGTATCCCATTTCCAATAAGTAGCTCATGAATCGATGCCTCGCTCTGCACCTAGCAATTCATCGGGGTGGGGCTAGGCATGAAGGCTTAAGCGAAGTTTGATAACAAAGTTCCGATTCTTTCTTTGGTTGGGTCGTTGGCTAAAACGAAATTTTGTAACGTTTCAGGGCATCCCATTAGGGCAGGCTTTGTCTGGCTGATGGAGAGAGTAAAGGACGTGGCTTAACAGCACGTGAAAGAAGAAATAAAGTGAATAGGTTGAATTGGTTAGGTTTAATAAGGGACAAAGTCTGACAGGCAAAGAGGGAAGTAGAAAGAAAGCACATGGGTTAGCTATGGAGGTGAACTTCTTTTAGTGGCTCGGTAAAATGGAGAAAGTGAGCAGACTTTGAGGCAATATTGAATTCTCTTTGAGTTTCACGTGGCAGGAGTAGACTCAGTTAGAAAAGAAAGAAGCAAAAAAGGGTAAAAAGAGGGGACGTGACAAGGCAGAAGGAAAGGTACCGAGGATAAAATAAAAGAAGGTTTGGAGGCGTAGGTCGGTGGTTTTAGACGGCTGGAGTTATAAGAAGATAAAGTAGAAAAGGACAGAAAAATCAGAAGTTAAAAGGGTTTAATTTTTTCCTATTTTCTTATGGTATTTATTTTGATGGATTTTAAGAAATCTTTTGTCATGTCTTGCTTGTTTTTGTAGTTATGGTTTTTATGTTACTACTTTTAGTTTAAGGATAATTGAATTGATTTACATAGCAAACGACTATTATGATTCGAATATGATTAGTTCTTGAATACCATTTATTGATTTAATGATAATATGAGTTGTTGCTTCACCGATTCTGTACAATACAGTAACCTTTGCATATAACTGTTAGGCTCATAAATATATTTATATTATTATTTGATATTCCATGATTGGGTTAAATCCTTTGATGAGATATGCTTAGAATTGCAAGTATTATATGTGAACCTACATTGAGTTTCATATAATTTTCTCACTAAAGCAATTTGATGGTGTATGCTGAGACTTAGGGCTTTTGATGCGTCATGCTTAGGGTGTCCCAGTGATATTTGCGACACTAATACATATAATAGGTGAAGTCGATAGAACGGACAACAGATAAATATTCATGAGTTATGTTTCATTTAAGTAATTGAATAAAAATAGTGGTGGATACTGAAAACCCTGGTTACTGTTTCTCCCATTTGATTTATTTTATTAGTTTAGTTTATTTTTTTTGTTTTAAATTTATTCCGAAAATCCCAAAAACATCGTTTTTGATTAGTTTGTTAGAGATATTGATTGCGGTATTTTCCCGCTCCCTGTAGGTTCAAACCGTATTTGTCGTTTTCCACTAGTTAGACGTCGTACGATTGCGGTTATTATAAATAGGTGTTTCCAAACCCTATCAGGAGACAGATAGTCCTCTGCTCATGAGTATTCATCTTTTGATGCTGAGGTTGTAGCCTAACTGAATTGGGAATTTGTATGTTGTTAAACTTAACAATCCAATGGATTCTGATTAAAATTGATGACCGTGTTGAGTCCTTAAAGAGCGAATGAGCTTTATTCCAACTTTTCATCAACAATCTAATTATTTTAATAATCAGTTTCTTTTTTTTAGAGATGGTGGATCTTCTAATGTGTTGAGGAAAAAAAACATCGTCCCAATTACCAGTCCCCAAGTGTAGCTCACTTGGAATCCACCACTAGAATAAACATAACATTATTTGATGGAGTTATCATGTCTCTAGATATTAATCGTGTATTGTTGGTTGTTGCTGATGCGTTGTGGATGGAGCAAGTAATTGGAAGGAAACTAGAATCGAATTCGGTGCCGTACGTGGATGGTCTGCACCTCATAGGTAGTCGGTCTTAGTATAAGACCCAAGCGTTCACAGCTGGATGTAGGTTGTGGTTGTGCAATACAAGGACCTAATGTAGTCGTCCGCTAGTGGGACGAATAATTGAAGTAAGTATGCAACTTTTCCCTGTTGAATCGTTGGCACCTCGTTGCACTGGTAATTTTATAGACTTGGGTCTCATCTCGTTCAAATATTAGAGGAGTATAAACTTCTTCCATTTGATTGACTTCTGACTACGTGTAGGTTAGTAATGTCTCTATTTCCGACAAGGTTAGTACTTTGGCAGCGCTACGTCTTCTTGAATAGTATTAATGTAATATCAGATTGGTGTGTGAATGTCAACAAAATGGGAAAGGATTAAACCCTTTGAACACGAGCAAGACATGTATTTGAGCTTGTGAACTCTTCGACCAGGAAGTATGTCATGCAAGTTGATGCTTCAGTAGATGATAATGCTGATAAACACATATTTTTATCTCTTTTAGTCCCGATAATGTATATTGTTAGTTCTTAATTTTTGTACTAATGTTGTTATTTGCTTTGTTTTTAGGTATTTTGTGGAAATAATAATGGTGGAAAAATTGGGCTTAAGAAGTTATAAAGGCACCCTCAAAATTGCTAAATGCACCCAAGAATTTTGTTAAATGCACTCAGGAGTTGGTTAAGGGCACCTTCTTCTTTTGAATTTCCAAACAAATGTGGCGGGAATTTTTTTCTTCTCAAATCTGTGAAAGATGTTTGATCGAGATTTTGGGTTTTACACGAATTTAAGGCAAGAATTTATTCATGCAATTCTTGCCTTATTAGTAGTAAGTGTACAAGATATTAAGACAAAGAGAATCTTGTTAAATAACTCACTCTTGCTCACAAACAGGTAAAATCCAATATTTTTGAAAACTCGGTAATTTATTTCCTAATCCCACACGATTCTAATCCATGTTTATTCAATATCTTGTGGGATAACTAGGGCAACAACCTGAAAGAAAGAAGATCGAGTTTTTCAGGGAAGAATATTTTCTCGAGTTTGTTGATGCAAAGGTTATACTCTCGGGATGTAAGAAAATCTTTTTTGATATTATGTCCTAAAGGTTGGGTTTAGTAAGAAAATATTATTCTCAAGTATGGAAACAACATTAGGAATTTTATTGAAAATTAAATACCGAGATTTTATGTTGAGAAAGAAAATTTCTCGAGAACGTTTCGCATTAAGAGAGAATATTGTGTGAAGATATTTGAAATTTTTTTGGAGGAGTTAATCGAGCTATTGGTGTTGTATTATAAATAGGAGTTAAGAGGAACGAAGACGGAGGCTGGCAGAGGCCAGAATCGTTAGGAAAAAACTCTGAAAAAAAACTCTCCGTGTTTTGCTACTCATGAAGAAGGAGGAGAAGAGAAGAACAAAAGTATGAGAAAAACTATCGCAGAAACCGTGGCATATTCAGCTGATTCAGCGATTGTTTTTCTTACATGTCCCGTGACAGTTCTAATTTTGTTACATATAGGAGCTGTCGTAAATTCAATAGAGAAATTTAATCATTTTGCGACATGAAGAGTCCGTGCTTTTTCAATTGCTTTGTAAGTCTGTCGTTCGCTCGATAGAGAATTCTGTTATTTCCACGACTCAATTGGGCAGTGCTTTATTGTAATTCTTTGATAAAACCATGAATAATATGATTTATTCTCTACTATCTTCCATTCTTTTTGTCATGAGTAAATAGACCCTCACCTAGGATTAGAGAGGAAGTCCTATTGCGTTTGCTAGCTGGTCGTTTTAGAAAAGTGGTAAAAATAGTTCGTTCGCTGAGACTTGTGAAGATTCGTTTTAGACCTAATTTTGATTTAAACTAGAAAATAAGTAAAATATTTTAATAATATTGGAAAGAACTGAAACTCAGGATTCCACCAAAATCACTTCTGAATGATTTCTACAATGATTCTTTGACAATTATAGCTCTTTTATTGACTCTGTTTATTTGCCAAAAGTAGATTTCTAAAATATTAATTGTAAATCACAAGCATGGTGCATCAAAAGCTCTTAACTCCCAGCATACACCATCAAACAAAATCACAACTAATTAAGAAAAATCATAAATCAATTAAAAATCATTAAGAATCAAAAATAGTTATCATTCATTCATGAAATATGGTTTCCTCCGTTGTCCCAGTGATTGGCTTTAGCTAGACATACCTTTCTTAAAAGCCATTAAAATATTAAATAAAATTATAAATTATTTTTGAAAAACAAAACTAAACCCTAGTTTTCTAAATGTGAGAAGTTGTCTCAAAATTGTATCTAGGCTCCCCTTTATATAGGCTTTGGTAACCTCCTCTTGATCCTTATCCAACTAGGAAACCTAGTCTCATTCCACTTCCTTTTGATTCCTTGTCCAATTAGGAGACTTAACCTCCTCAAAACCAACAAAAACCCTAATTTTCACGTCAAAGGCGAGCCCAAAGCGCTTCCCTTATTTCTCTTCCTGCGCAGGCCCAATAAGGCCCAACAGATATCAAATCCAAGTTGGTTTCACGGTTTTGCTCATAACTTCTTCATACGATCTCGGAATGACCTCATTCTTTTTGCGTTGGATTCGTCTTTCAATTATCTAAAGGATGGAGGGTAAAAATACTGGATTTTAATGAGATATACTGGGTCTTTAGCAATTCTTCCTTGTAGAGCTCAATTTCACTTCTTTCAGAGATGTAACCTAATAAAACACATAAACTACAAAAGTAATAATAATACACACTAATTCACATAAAATCTAGCAAATAAGTATAAGTAAATGATACTTAAAATATGTAAATTATGCACTTATCACTAGCATGTTATAATTATTTTATATAATTTTTCTCTTGGTCATACTTTCTTAATTAATAATGATAATGATTTCTTCATATGTCCTTTAATGCTTAAATAAATGATTTATTTATTCTTGTTAGAGAATAACATTCCATAGTGAAGTAAATTGCTAGTCTTTTGAGAAAAGTAATTAGATTAAAATTCAATATTTTCCAAAACGTAAATATTTTGTCCGAAATCGTTTTGAGCAATAGTTGTGAGAAAATTATAGAGAATGGTTACAAATATCTAGCTTGCATAGTTGTGATGAAATCTCGAGTCCTAGGTTTTTTTCCACTTGAAAATCATTTTTTTAGTATTTGTTTTATTTTTAGAATTTTAGTTATCATCTCATTCAATTTTGTCATTAACATATTAATTAATTAAAAACTAGAAATTGCAATTCTGAAATTCCTGTGAAACGAACCGTGTTTGCATACTGTCTCATCAACAGCCGTGATCTTGCAGATAAATAAAATAACCCATCAAGTTTTTGGCGCTGCTACTAGGGATTGAGAAATAATACTTTTAGTTAATTTTAAATTTTGTGTTAATTTGTTTAGGATTTTATTTCCTTTTTATTTTATTTTTTATAGATTTTATTTGGTATTTTCTTGTCTTTGTCGTACGGGTGATAATTTAAAAAAAAAATGTGGAAATTGCCTACCATAAAGGTTAGTATATTCCAAATTTTTATTTCATTAAATTTTAGATTTTATTTTCTTTTTGGTGTGATTGTGTATATTTTGTTTTTCAGTTTATTTTTATACAAAAACACGTGCACACACCAATTGCATCGTCAGATTACCGAATTTTAGGAAAACTCGTGGAAAATTTAGTTGAACCCTTGTCGATGGCCTGATAGGAGTTACCAGCTGAAATTCCACAAGCCTTAGCCTCGTACCTTTGGCCAGTCTTTGACTGTAGGTATATCCTGTTAAGGTAAACCAAGCTTACCTAAATTAGTGAACCCTGCATTTGTATTTGCACAATTCTTGTCAAACACTAGTATTTTTGCTTGTGTATGCCTCGTTGGATACGTGTAGGAAATAAACTTAAAGAAAACGATTGTATTATTTAAGTCTGACTCCTAGCACATTTGTTGGTGGTTCATCTTTATTTTCTGCAATGGGTGCTAATAATAATGATGAAAACCTGGTAACCAAAACCCTAAGAGACCGTATGAACCCCTCTAAGGTAGTAGTGAATATGGGGGTAGTTTTACCCGCTTTTAATAGAAAAGTTAATATCAAACCTGAAACAATTAACATGCTTCGTATAATTAGGGAGTTAGACAATAAAAAATTGTGGGACCATAAGTTATCCAAATGTCTCGATAGATGTGCTTAGGTTGCGCTTGTTTCCTTTTTCCCTTGATGAGAAAGCCAAAGAGTGGTATTATTTTATTCCCGCTAAAACAATCACCACTTGGGATGACCTTGTAGAGGCCTTTATTAAGAAATTATACCCACACCATAAGACTGTTGTTGTTCGTCAATCTATTCAAACCTTTAAGCAAATATTAGGTGAAAGCCTACACGATTATGTAAAAAGGTTTAATGAGTTGTTATACCAGTGTCCGCATCACGGTTTTGAAAAATCCCATATGGACTAAATCTTGTATGGGGCCTAGATAGTGAAACCCGTATGCAGGTAGAAACAATGAGTGGTGGAGAGTTTACCCATTCATGAGCGTGATAAATGTTTTGACTCGTTCATCGAGTTAGCCGAGAAAACTAGGCAGTGGGCTTCAATGAGAGAACCAGAAATATCTAGAAAGCCAATTCATAGGGTCAATAGAGTTGATAAAGGATCAGATATCCTTAGGCGTCTAGAGGCCTTATAGATTAGAAGCCAAGAAGGGTCGAATCATGTTATGAGCTATAACAATGAGCCTCAAATTTACCCAAGTGAAACTACCCGTGTCCAGGTTAGTGTCTTATATGGCAGTATGAACTCGAAATATGAGAGTCGACCAAAGTTCGATCTATACTCTAGTACCTATAACCCTGGTTGAAGACATAATCCCAATTTATCATGGTCAAAAGGGGTCCATCATGGCAATGCTTCTAGCAATCCTTCACCAGGTTTTCCTAGGAACCCAACCTAAGCCCAAGAATCAAGTCCAGTTGATTCAAAGGTGTCATCTGTAAAGGAAACTATAAAACTTTTTATTGAAAATAATTCCTTAGATCGTGTCCAAAACACCAAAAAATTTAGCATGATAAGGAAGAAGATCGATTATTTAGCCTTGATACGTCAATGTTACCAACAAAATACTGACCGGGCCATCAGTAACTTGGAGACTTATATAAGTCAACTGTCAAACAGGCAAAATGATAGGGAGAATGGGAAATTTCCTAGCCAACCGACTCTGAATCCAAAACGATTCCACCATATAAACGAGTCAGGTAATTCTACTGAGCACGTTCAAATAGTCACTACCCTCAGAAGTGGCAAAACAGTTGAAAAAACAGTAAAGCAACCTAAGGGTAGTAATCAAACTTAAAAAAAATTCTGAAGTAACCAAACTTAAAAACAGTAAAGCAACCTAAGGGTAGTAACCTAAGGACTTAGATAACTCCTAGAGATACTAATGGGCCTGAGAAGGATGTGGGCCCAAATGAGAAAAATTCCCCAGAGTGAGTGTTTACTCCACCTGCACCATTTCCCCAAAGTCTTGCCAAGAAAAAGCTTGGCATTTATGCTGAAATCCTAGACATCTTTAAGCAGGTTAAGATCAACCTTCCCTTATTAGATGCAATTAAACATATGCCAATTTATGCTAAATTCCTAAAGGATATGTGTACGGTCAAACGAGACATGAATGTCAATAAAAAGGCATTCTTGACCCAACAAGTTAGTTCCCTACTTATACAACAATACTCAGTCAAATTCAAAGACCCTGGTTGTCCCACTGTTACTTGTACTATAGGTAATCAACGGATAGAAGATGCACTTTTAGATCTTGGGGCTAGTGTGAATCTCTTACCATTCTCAGTATACGAATAGCTTGTACTAGGTGAGATCAAACCAACTAGGATTACACTACAGTTAACCGACAGGTCAATCAAGATTCCACGTAGAATTATTGAAGACGTGTTGGTTCAGGTAGAGAACTTCATATATCCAGTTGACTTTGTGATTCTAGACACTCAACCTATCTCAGACCGAGAAATCAATATTTTGATCATCCTAGGACGTCCACTTTTAGCAACTGCTAGGGAGATAATCAATTGTCAAAAAGGTCAAGTGGAATTCTCTTTTGGCAATCAAAAAGTCTCGGTGAATGTTTTTAAAGCCTTCCAAGCCCCTTTAGACCATGACCACTATGAATTTGTATGCATGATTGCTTCTCTAGTTGAGAACACTTTTAGCACAAATAGTGTTAATAATCCGTTAGAGGCATGTTTGGCATATTTTGGAGCCTACTACGATGAGGATAGTCATTTTGAAGAAGTTAATGCGTTTCTAGATTCTGCTCCAGTTTTGGATTATGGGAAATGACAACGTAAACCTGAACCTTTTCCACCTACTACAGATAAACCCGTCTCATCTTTAGTTAAAGCTCCCACCCTTGAATTAAAGTAGTTACCACAAACTTTGAAATATGTGTTTCTAGGTAATGTAAATACTCTTCCTGTCATAATTGCTTCTGACTTAGAGCACGAGCAGGAAAGTAAACTAGTTAGTGTTCTCCGAAAGCACAAGACTTCCCTAGAGTGGACTATAGCATATTTTATAGGTATTAGTTCTGCTGACTGTATCCACCGAATCTACCTAGAGGAATGTGTCAAAACTTCAAGAGAAATGCAGAGACGTTTGAACCCCAACATGAAAGATGTCGTCTGCAGAGAGGTGCTCAAGTTGTTAGATGCGGGTATCATCTACCCCATCTCTGATAGTAAATGGGTCAGCCCTGTCCAGGTTGTCCCAAAGAAGTCTGGGATTACTGTAGTCGAGAATGACAACAATTAATTGATCCCCCACCCGAGTTACTACTGGGTGAGAAGTTTGTATAGACTACCGTAAGCTGAACTCAGTAACTAGAAAATACCATTTTCCTTTACCATTCATCGACCAGATGCTAGAAAGATTAGGAGGTCATAGCCATTACTGTTTTTTAGATGGATACTCTAGGTATAATCAAATCCTTATAGCTCCAGAAGACCAGGAGAAAACGACCTTCACATGTCCATTTGGTACTTTTTCTTGATGTATGCCTTTTGGTTTGTGCAATGCACCCGTAACATTCTAACGTTGCATGCTAAGTATCTTCTCGGACATGGTGGAACAGTTTCTGGAGGTCTTTATGGATGATTTTTCTATTCTTGGTTCTTCTTTCGATGAATGTTTGCACCACCTTACACTAGTTCTAGAACATTGTAAAGAAAAGAACTTAGTCCTTAACTGGGAAATTATGGTTAAATCTGGAATAGTGTTAGGACATGTGGTGTCCGCTAAGGGAATAAAAGTTGATATAACAAGGTTGACCTAATTTCAAAATTAAGTCCACCTAAGAACGCAACAGATGTTAGATCTTTCCTTGGTCATGCTGGATTTTATCGTCGTTTCATCAAACAATTTAGCAAGATTGCCTTACTTCTTTCGAACTAACTTGCTAAAGATGCTGCTTTTCTATTTGATGAAGCCTGTGTTGAATCTTTTGAGAAGCTTAAATCTTTGTTAACTTATGCCCCTATCATCCGACCACCTGATTGGAACATCCCATTTGAATTCATGTGTGATGCATCAGATTATGCGGTCGGTGCTGCCCTTGGCCAACAATATGATAAATCACCTTCTGTGATTTATTATGCCAGTAAAACTCTAAACGATGCTCAAGTGAATTACACCATCACTAAAAAGGAATTGTTAGCCATCGTGTTTGCTCTTGAAAAGTTTAGATCATACCTTCTTGGATCGAAAGTCATAGTTTATTCTGACCATGCATGCTGCGCTCAAGTATCTTCTTTCGAAGAAGGACTAGAAGCCCCGACTGATTAGATGGGTTTTACTGTTATAAAAATTTACTTTAGAGATTCGTGATAAAAAAAGGGTTCTGAAAATATTATAGCCGACCATTTATCTCGTATCCTTGTTGAGTCTAGATATGATGAGAGACCTGTCCTTGACACATTCCCTGATGAAAAATTGTTTTTCATCTCTCAGTTACCCTGGTTTGGTGACATTGTTTATTATTTGGTAACTGGTTAAATGCATGAACATTTCTAAACAAGATAGAGTAAAATTCTTGTCTGCGGTCAAACATTTTTTCTGGGATGATCAATACTTATTTAAATATTTTCCATACAAGATCCTCCGTCGTTGTATTCATGACAACGGAATCTCCAGTGAGCTCACTTTTTTTCATTCTAGAGCTTGTGTGGTCATTTTAGTGCTAAGAAAACAACTGCTAAGGTCTTGCAGTCTGGTTTCAATTGGCCGTAGTTATTCAAAGATGCCCACAAATTCTGTCAAAGTTGTGAATGATATCAGAAATTAGGAAAGTTGACATGTCGTAATATGATGTCATTGAATCCTATCTTGATAATAGAAATGTTTGATGTATGGGGTATTGATTTTATGGGTCCCTTTGTTAACTCTTTTGGAAAGTTTTATATTTTGTTAGTTGTTGACTATGTGTCCAAGTGGGTTGAAGCTATAGCTACCAAGATAAATAATCGCCACGTTGTGATCAAATTTGTTATATAAAACATTTTTTTCTCAATTTGGTATGCCTAGAGAAATTATTAGTAATGGAGGTTCCCATTTTTTTAATCGTTCCTTCGAATCTCTCATGAAGAAATAATCCATTACTCATAAGGTTTCTACATCTTACCACCTACAGACTTGTGGCCAAGTAGAAGTGTCTAATAGGTAAATAAAACAAATTATGGAAAAAACCGTAAACCCCACTCGAAAAGACTGGTCTTTGCGCTTAATAGAAAATTTGTGGGCCTAGTGAACCGCTTTTAAGACTCCTCTTGGGATATCTCCGTATAAGCTTGTTTTCGGTAAAGCCTGCCATTTGCATGTAGAACTAGAAAACCGTGCTTATTGGGCCATTAAACGGCTAAACTTTGACCTACCAACCGCTGGTTACAATCGTAGGCTTCGACCCAATGAGTTAGAAGAAATTCGTAATGGTGCTTACCAAAATGTGAAAATATACAATGAGAAAACTAATTTTTTTTATGATAAATCGATTATTCGAAAGTCATTTGAACCTGATCAAAAAGTGCTCGTGTACAATTCTCGTTTACATCTCTTTCCTGGTAAGTGAAGATCCCGGTGGTCGGGCCCATACGGTGTCAAGATCGTTTTTCCACATGGCGCAGTATAAGTTGAAAATCCAAAGAATGAAAAAACTTTCAAAATTAACCGTCAACGGTTGAAACCATTTTTGGAGTTGACCACTCATGCAGTGGAAGAACCAGAACTGAATAATCGTGTCTATCAGGACTAATCTGCAAGGTAACCAAGTTTGGTTGAAGATATTAAACTTAGCGCTCTATGGGAGGCAACCCATAAGATTTTTCTACACAATGATGGTAATATCTTTCCCTATCCCCTTTACTTTGCTCGGTAATTCTCTTGGTTCATGATTTTATTCATTATCTTTAGAACATCGAGGACTATGTTCAATTTAAGTTTGGGGGTATGGCAGAAAATTTTTAGTGCAATAATAAAACTCCAAAATTAGAAACTTGTGAACAATTCAGAATGACACTAACCATCCTAAGTAGATGGAAGCAAATTTCTCTGTTGTAGGAGTTAAGGGACCCATATAAATGGTTTATTCATAAAAAAACAAATCTCATGTGTTAAAAGTAACATGATAGTCATCAACATATCTCGGAATCGTCACCATATCACGTTCTGTTTTTTTTTTTGCAACTTTTTGTGTTTCTCTAAGTGATTTGGTGGGGCACTAGTGTCGCCTTGTTGTCACCAGGATGAAGTAGAATTATTGAGATCAAGCCTTATTATTTTAATTGAACTTGACAAAAAAAAAAGACACTTGGATAGCAATATGTGTGTGTTCTTCCTGTCTCCGTTGCCTAAGAAAGCATGAAATGCAGGATCCATGGGAACTATCATGTAATCTGCTTACAAAGAGCATGCACTTAAATTCAAATGATCTAATCATGTTGTCGAAAAAATAAAATAAAAAAATACAAAAATAATTGTATATATTGAATAAATCGATCGTTGGGGCCCTTGTATATACCAGCTGAGTTGATATTAGAATTAGGATTCAGAACAGTGGGTGCGTATATCAATCCATTAGGGTTCATTTTGGCATGATGTTCATAAACACAAACGCCGTTCACCTTAGTCAACATGCTTACACTTCTATCTCCTTATCCATCTTCTCAATCTATGCATGTGATTGTGGTTTGTTAGATTCCGAGTATTGTGGTTCATTGTACGAATTTTTGAGTAGTGCTTTGTTTTCTTATATATGAATTTTAGTACGCTTGAGTAAAAACTCATGTACAACAATTGGATTAAAAACAGGGTAATTCCTCCCATAGCCAAAATTTTTTGTAGCCAACTAAATAGCATGTCTAGTGTCTATCCTCAATCGTTCACAAGTATCTAGGAATTTGAGTAAAGGTTTTGTGGGTATACCTCTTGTAAACCCTCACGAGATAAAATTTGTCCGCTAAGGCCGCTTATGGGTTTAAAGGCTTGTTACACATGCTAAGTGTAGTCACGATTCCTGCGAAAGTGAGTTAGGATTTTTCTTTCATTTTTAGAGTAGTTTTTATTTTTATTTGCTCGAGGACTAGCAAAATATAAGTTTAGGGGTATTTGATAAACATATATTTGTGTCTCTTTTAGTCCCAATAATGTATATTGTTAGTTCTTAATTTTTATACTAATGTTGTTATTTGCTTTGTTTTTAGGTATTTTGTGGAATTAATAATGGTAGAAAAATTGGGCTTAAAAAGTTATAAAGGCACCCTTAAAATTGCTAAAGGCATCCAAGAATTTTGTTAAAGGCACCTGGGCGTTGGTAAAGGATACCTTTTTCTTTTGATTTTTTAAAAAAATATGGCGGCAATTGTTTTCTTCTCAAATCTGTGAAAGATGTTTGATCGAGATTTTGTGTTTTACACTAATTTATGACAAAATTTTATTCTTGCCTTAGTAGTAGTAAGTGTACAAGATATCAAGACAAAGAGGATCTTGTTAAATAACTCACTCTTGCTCACGAAAAGGGAGGATCCAATATTTTTGGAAACTCGTTAATTGCTTTGCTAATCCCACACGATTCTAATCCATATCTATTCAATATCTTGTGGGATAACTAGAGCAACAACGTAAAAGAAAGAAGATCAAGTTTTTCAGGGAAAAATATTTTCTCGAGTTTGTTGATGCAAAGGCTATACTATCGGGTTGTAAGAAAATCTTCTTTGATACTATGTCTTAAAGGTTGGTTTTTGTAAGAAAATACTACTCTCGAGTATGAAAAGAACATCAGGAATTTTATTGAAAATTAAATACCGAGATTTTATGTTGAGAAAGAAAATTTCCCGAGAATGTTTCGCATTAAGAGAGAATATTGTGTGAAAATATTTAAAAGAATTTGTTGGAGTTAATGTCATTGATGTTGTATTATAAATAGGAGTTAAGAGGAACGAAGAAGGAGGCGGGCATAGGCCTGAATTGTTAGAAAAAAATCTCAGAAGAGAATTCTATTATTTCCACGACTCAATTGGGCAGTGTTTTATTGTAATTCTTTGATAAAACCATGAATAATATGATTTCTTCTCTACTATCTTCCATTCTTTTTGTCATGAGTACCTAGAACCCTCACCTAGGGTTAGAGAGGAAGTTCTATTGTGCTTGCTAGCATGTTATAATTATTTTTTATAATTTTTCTCTTGGTCCTATTTTCTTGATTAATAATTATAATAATTTTCATATGTCCTTTAATGCTTAAATAATTTATTTATTTATTATTGTTAGAGAATAGCATTCTATAGTGAAGTAAATTATTAATCTTTTGTGAAAAGTAATTAGATTAAAATTTCATATTTTCCAAAACGTGAACATTTTGTCCGAAATCGTTTTAAGCAATAGTTGTGAGAAAATTATAGAGAATGATTACAAATATCTAACTTGTGAAGTTGTGATGAAACCTCGAGTCCTAGGTTTTCTTACACTTGTAATTCATTTTTTTGTATTTTTTTCATTTTTAGAATTTTAGTTATCATCTCATTCAATTTTGTCATTAGTATATTATTAATTAAAAACTGGAAATTGAAATTATGAAATCCCTGTGGAACGAACTGTGCTTGCATAATGTCTCATCGACAGACGAGCTCTTGCGGATAAATAAAATAACCCATCAAATACCTTGTTGTTCATCGTGTTGTAAATATGATGTTCATTTTCAACCCTATGTCATCTGTAGATACAGAACAAACAAATGAATCTTCTCTAAAAGATGAAACAGAGGCTCCAATGAAGAATATGGTAATGACAGATCTTTTCCGATTTTTAAAATCTTAAATATGATGTCAAATGCTGAGTCCCCATGTATGTGAGAAGTGAGGCTTGTTCAGAGGCAGAGGGATGTGTCAGGTAAAAACAACTTGAGTGTTGTATCTTTGGACATGCGAGACAACATCCTCTCCAGGTTCCTGCTTCATAGTTATCAAGGAGATATTCTTCTAGGTATAATGGAAGTTCATCTAGTTTCCTTGGTTGCTTAATATCTCTTTATGGATGTGGAGATGTCAATACAAGTATCGGGGAATCGTCACCTTGTTAGTGTGGAGCCATGAGCGTCCCAACACCATGTCATAACCAGATTTTCTTTGGTGTTATATAACTTGTTTTATGTCTGAGTTTTCCCCATTTTTATCCCAAGGATGATATAGCTTTTTTCTTCCATTGATTTTCCTTCAGGGTCTTCGATCATCATTGGAGAGTAGATGGCTTCCTGTCAAGTGACTCTTGCAACTCTGAGTATCTTGACAGAGATGATGGTTGTGCCTTCGAGAAGTACAAAAGTTCACACATACACTCCATGTGAGTTTGGGCAGTTTGGTTGACAGGTTCAGCAGAGGTAGTGAAGCTTCTGATGGGGAGAGGGTTTTCGTATACTCCTTCAGTCCCCAAGTGCAACTCTCTTAAGCTTTGTCATTTCTTGTTATCTTGGTGGATATTAAATGGGAGTTAATTTGATGATGTTATTCTGTATCCACACTTCTAAGAGTTGGGGAAGTCATGAGAGATTGGATCTTCCCTTGGTTGTTGTTGACGTTGAGCGGTGCTAGTAGTGCAAGCTTGGGTTGTGGCTATGATGCTGAAGCTTTCTTTTTACCTCCTTCAATCACAACACCTACAGATGGTTTTATGTTGTACTATTTACTTATGAGTTGTCTGTTAACACAAGTCTCACATGCTTCTTCATTCCTAGCAGGTCTGACTCTCTCCATCAAAGCAGCTGTAGTTATATTCGATTGTCTGAATCTGGGAAAGAGTCTCTTGTATCTTTATTACATTGGTTATGGTAAATGGAGTGTGTGCATCCTTTACTTCTTCAGTATGACCAGATGGAGGAAGGGTGGTAAGGCCAGTGTTGATGACTAGACGAGTATTACCAGGAACACCGACATTTGTAGTAAGGCCAGTGTTGATGACCAGAAAAGTATTACCAAGAACACCGACGTTTGTAGTAGCAGAATTGGTATTAAAAGTTAATTATTGAACCTGACCTAAGATCAACCGCTTTTGAAACTGAGGAAATTTGAGAAATTGCAAATGAGAGATTGATCTCCCACTGTGGTCGCCAAAATGTTTGTGGGGGAAAACGAATTGAAGGGTAATTTAGGAAAAAGTGGGGTGAGCATGTGATAATTCATCAATCCTTCAACATTTGTACTGTTGAAGTACTTTCTTTAGATTCGAGAGATCAATCTATACAATACTGGCCTAAACCAAGCAATGGTCGTTCCAGTCTTGCTTTAGTCACAAAAGAGAAGAAGAAGGATTGGTCTTAGGGAGGGAAGCAAAAGAAGGTTGAGGTCAGAGTATCAGACTCTATACGATGGATGTGAATAGCTATGAATAGTGCTTTGTATGAGAAAGTTGAATGATCAAGTTGATATTAGACTTGTCTCAGAGTTCGACTTAGAGTTCTTGGAATTGTCGTATTTCAGACTTATTGTGTCGTCCTCTGTACAATAGATTGAAAATCTATTTATATCATAGCTGTTGTAACCACTTGAACTCTTCTCTGGGAGAAAGTGTCGATGGTTAAGTAGTGGTGAAGTGGAGACCATGGAGAATATGTTGACAACAGCTCTCCTTTTCGATTAAGGCTAAATAGTCAGTTACTCAACTTACCACCACTTTCTACTCAACTGTTGATCGAACTTTCCAGAACTTTCTTTAGTGGGTGCACTGCTGCACCACATGTCGTAGACCGCCAAACCAATACCCTAGTGAATATCCCCCCATTTGTGACATTTGATGTCTCGTGTAAATTTTGTAGTATTGAGTACTACTAATAATATTAAGTCGAGTAAGACTTACTTAGTCTTTTGACTGAAGACCTATCTTACTTGACTAGGTTGATAAGTCTTAATAGACTAAAGACAAAATAAATATGTATTTATTTGTGTATAAGGAGCAGTGTGTGTGTGTGTGTGTGTGTGTGTGTGTGTCCAACTTAGTCAATTTTCACATTAACATGCTTGTTTTGTAAAAAAATAAGTGTGTGTTGTTGAGCATGAGAAAATATGCGTGAGGCTACATACGAAAATATATGTGTGAAAGGCCACACATAAAAAATATATGTGTGAAAGGCCACACATAAAAAATATATGTGTGAGAGGCCACATATAGCCTTTGATGAGCAAATTAAGGTTTTGAAGCTTGTATGATACGAAGCACAAGTTCAGGGTAAAAGAATTAAAACAGAGCTAAGACATTCACGTTAAAAAAGAACAGTAGAATGCCAAGTTTTTGCCAAGAGGCAAGAAGCTCACGTTTTTTCTCTTTGTATTAAGCCTCACACGTTGAGGGTAAAAGTGTAAAACACCAAATTTTACAAGAAGCAAGAAGCTCATGTTTTTACTCTTTGCACAAAGCCTCACACGTTGAGGGTAAAAGAGTAAAACGCTAAATTCGACGAGAAGCAAAAGGTCCATGTTTGGTCTTTGAGAAAATACGTACGAGTTTTTCCTTAGAAGCAAAACGCACGAGCTTAGCAAGGTGCACACGTTGGGGACAAGAGAAGCTTCCCTTTTTCAAGTTAGGGTTTGAAAGTATTAATTAGGGTTTGAACTTTGAGACACGGACGCACATGCTTAGTCTTGAGACCAAGATGGAAAAGCTTTGTACTAAGAAGGACAAGCTTTATCTCTCCTAAGACGGACAAGGTAGGGGGCATCAACCCCTTGCATTTGGATGGTCAACAAAATTCTTGTGAAATTTCGTCGTTAGAAAATTTAGATTTAAGGTTTTCAATGAAAACGCTGTAAAATCTTCATACGAAGTCCTTTTTTGATGATCTACCCCAACATTTTCATGCCCAAACAACCAGATATCTCCCATCGCCAAAGTATTTGAGTTTTGAGTTCAGAGCCTCAAAAAGATGAAACAGACAAAAGTCATTAAAATTTCAGGAAATTTTAGCTGCGACTTAGTTGAATGTATTTAACATATCTTTTAGACCGTTTGTACGATTGATGTGATTTTTTAGTATGTCGTGGAGGACATCCATACAAAGAGTTTGGTATATAAATCATTCCTTTATTCATTACCTATTGGTACCATCTCACAACTTTGTACAAGGAAGTATAGAATTACATCTGACGAGCTTAATGTAAAAAAACGACTTTTAGGCCTCTTGGACCATTTACTTACGTCTTAGATGTTAGATAATGAATCTTCATGTCATTAATTCATTTTTAGAATTATAGAATGTCTGGGAATGGCATAGTAAGTGCCAGTGTCATTCTGATGATTTCGTATAATAATGAATGTTGATTCATTCAGTAATTTTAATCGTATATGTAGTTCGTCATACATATAGAGAGAGGACAGGGATGATCACATGAGATGGGACAGGGATAAACACTTATTTAAGAATTCTTTTGCAGAATTATAAAGTTTAGTATTTCTCAGACTCGAGCCTTGAGATGTAATTTACTATTTTATCCTTGAGAAAAACTCACCATCTATGATAACGTATATGCATTGTCTTGATTTGTATAATAAATGAATAATTGAATTGAACAATTTTGCTATTTGGATCGTTGTTGCGGAAAATCCATCTAACCGGCAGTTTATAATGAATCTAAATCATAGATGCAATCATTAATAGTAGATCGTCGATTTGAGGTGTTGTCCATCCACTGTAGGTGATGCTGGCCCGGTACAATTTAGTATGAGGTGTAAAATAAGTCTAATAATTCTTAAACCTATTGCTAGGAGAATGGGTTTCCTTCCAAAAAATATTTGCACCAATCAAACTTTTTCAAGTGTCCTCATCAAATTACCGCATCATAAAAAGCCTATTTCGACCAATAAAAAACGAAGGTTCCATCACCGTTCAATATAGAAATTTTATTTGTTTAGACCAATGTTTAGGTGTCATTCAATTCCTAGGTTTTTGGTTTATAGGGGAAAACTTCTATTAATATGGAAATGTGCGACTATACTTAGCTGGCTTGGGATTTCACAAGTGCAAATTACGCACCCCTAAAAGCTGGGGTGCACAAAAACCCTTTGTTTTATTGGATGACTGATTTCAAAAACCATTATTCTCTTTTACTTGTAATAAATTAAAGCATAGTGATTTTTAAAATGGATCAACCAATAACAAAAGGGTATACATGGTGCACAAATCAAATTCGGGTTTTAGGGTATAAATTTTGGACGGACAACTAGTGGGCTTGGTGTATATGCTTAGCATAGGTTGGATGGTTTGTTAGTGGACTTCAAGTCTAGTTCACCAAGTGTTATTATTTTGGGCTTGCAACAGACTTAACGCCTAGGACCACTTTGGATATGATGTTGAGGTAACTTTCATGACCAATACTTTTCATGACCAATACTTATAGTCTTATATATAAAATAGGGGTGCCTACCCCATCTTATTCATAATTAAAGCCTGCTTGGATTGCATATCTGCATTAGGGCGATAGCTAATCAAATATATGCATGGTTATTTTTTGTCGGCAGTTCATCCTCGCCGATCACTCCACCAACTTAAGACATGCAGTTATGACATGGCTTTAGATGATCAACAACATGCATATGTCAATTTCCCTCAGCTATCCCGAGCCTGTGCCTGTGCCTGTGCCAACACCTAATAACATGCTAGGCTAAACAAACAGACGTGATGTGCATGTAGCAGTTGTGTCTATGGTAGGACATCTTTCACTGGTTATCATTGCACTGCAAAGGTTGCAACTAATACCAAAACTCTTGCAAAATCTTTTGGAAATTACTTGGAGGAGTTGTTTCCTATTTCAAGAGGCTTATTTGGTCTTGTAACAATGTAACAGAACACATTGCTAACAGTTAATCAAAGTAATACGAATGACCCATAAATCACATAGCTTAATTACTACCTAACCAACTAACTAAATTATAATTTTGAATCAGAAATTATCTAATTTACTATCAACAAATCTTCAATAGTACTCAAAGTTACATCTCAAAAAATAAAAAAGAATACAAGTACTTATGAATTGTAATGAAACAAATGAAAAACAACGGCAAAACAAATCTGAGTTAATAATAATCTTAGACTCTTAGAAACAAAGGTTCTTCAAAATCCACCAAGAGGCTGTATGCCTGCAGCAGAAAGAAATCTGTAAAGTAAAAACTAGATGCACGAAATTGCGGTTAGTTAGGACATCATGGTTGAGAATGTCCCTACCTCTTTCTCCAACTTAACTGACAGGACTTGAGATTTCGTTCCAAGGTCTGACAGCAACATAGAATTATAGGAACACTTTCTAGTTTCACAAGAAGAAAACAATTAGTTAGATGAGAAATTACTAAGACACAACATATCTTTTAATGAAAGTGCCATTTCTGCATAAAAAAGGTGATGGGGCTTTGAAAGCAATACCAACAATGGAGCGAGGAAGCTGTTCAAACTGCGCTAACAAAAGCTGACAGCAAATCCTGTCACCAAGCTGTCTTGGTTGGAATTGCTGGCCAAATAAGAAGATTAAAATGCCAGAAATTACTACTCCTGAATCTTCAATGAAGAAGTTCTCACTTTGTTTTTGTGCTAACAAAAGCACAAAGACAAAGTTTGTGTGTCTCATCTATGTAACGGTTTTCAGGAAGACCAGCGCCAAAGTCTACCCCTAAATCGTTGTTTATATTTTCCGTGATTTCCAGGGTTGTGTTCTACAGGTGAGGATATAACTCAGGTAGACTACAACTTTGATTAGTAGTTTCCATTGATTAATCTTGTGTTACAAAAATACATAGATGGCAGAAGTAACATAAAAACTCAAACCCCGCCAGTGGGGTAAAAATTGTTACAAAAAGAAATACCAAGTGCCATCATGAGCAGCACAAAAAAAAGCAAAATCAATCATATTCTTCAAGAACATTAAAGATTCTTGCTTGATTCGGTTTTGTGGTTGACAATTACTGCCCCCAAAATAGTCTTCCAATACCTTCAATTTACTCTTTAAGTGTTTGCGAGATGCATAAATGATAAAAACCACAATATACAGACACCATCAGGCAAAGAAATCTACATCTTGTGATCCACTATGCTGCACTGTCTTAGATGTGGGTATATACTCTCAAATGCAGTGTATGCATCACCTCTTTCCTTAGCCCCTGTAATAACTACTTTTCCTGAAAAAAGATAAGTATAGTAATCTCTGGCTGTTTCATCTTGTATATCATACGACCCGGGAAAAATTGAGGATCAGTAGAAAATTTGCCACCAATAGAATGTTGAAGGGCCTTGAGCCTAATAACAAAGTTGACATTGCATGAAGTAACAATGTTCTGTATCTTGAAGTTCTTGAACTTTGCTGGAAACCCAAGTTTCTGTACAATGCGAGCATACTACTATGACGGGGGCGTCAAATTACAAGTCGTCCCTATGTGTGTGGCATCATATGATCTCAAGATTCGTGAATCGGCTGAAAAATAACAGTGTGATTAATTAATGGACTAAAGCTTAACAACTAAACAACCCAAAGGGATATAAACAAGTACATAATGTATATGTAATGTTCTTGATTTTGTACACTAAATTTTAATAGTAGTTTGATTGTTTCCATTGCTTAATCTGTTTACAGAAAGCCCATACATGTAGACAGTACTTGACTTCAAGACTCAAAACCCAGTGGGGTTAAAATATAATGCTGCTAACCCTGAAGGCAATATTCAAGATCAAACAAATTTTGTATTCAAGAGATAAAAGAATAGTTAATTACAAAAATCTTACTACAAATAGAAATTCCGAATGCTACCATGAGCAGCACAAACAAAAGCAAAACATTAAAGAATACTAGGCGCACGATTGCCTGCTTCAAGAACAATTATTCTTCAGACGAAGCATCCTTAGTTGAATACACCAAGCTTTCTAGTGCAACCTTTGGCTTTGTTGTTGACAACTTCCCCCAAAATAGTCTTCGAATACCTTCAATTTACTCTTTTAAGTGTTTGAGAGATGCAGAATTGATAAAAACCCTCAATATATACAGACACCATCAGGCGTAGAAATCTACATCTTGTTAACCACTTTGATGTACTGTCTAAGAATTGGGTATATACTCTCAAATGCAGTGTATGCCTCACCTATTTCTTTAGCCCCTGTAATAATTATTTTTCCCGAAACAAAGATAAGCATGGTGATCCGTGGCTTTTTCATCCTGTAAATCATACCCGGGAATGTTTCGGGTTCATAGATTGCAAATTTGCCAGCATTAGAATATTGAAGGGCCTCGAGCCTAATAATAAAGTTGACATCGCAGGAAGTAACAATGTTCTGTATGTTGAAGTCCTTGAATTTCGCTGGAAACCCTAGTTTCTGCACAATGCGAGCATATTTTCTTGCTGCTAACTTGGATTGCTCTTCAGTTTTGGCACCGGTACAAACAAGTTTTCCACTTTGAAAAATCAGCGCAGTTGTCTTGGGGTCCTTTAATCTCATAATAACTGCAGCAAAACGCTTGGGATTGTACTCTGCGTTCCGTGCTTTCTGTGCAATATCTTTAAGAACCAACTTGCAATCCAAGTTGACAGATGACACGATATTCTGTATCATAGGAACAATTCCTGAAGGATGGTTGTTAACATCGATTTCCATATCTTGATTCGCCATGCCAATAACAAATTAAGCTGATTCTGTGAAACTATTGAATTTTCTGTATCGAAGAAGATGAACATCTATAAAACAGAAGAAGAAGATGGAGATGATTTTGAAGCTAGGGTTTGTTGCGAGGAAATAAGAAAGTGAAAGACTTGAAGCATTGAGCAAGTATATTTATAGGCTATCTAAGTTGAGACGCTTTCTAAATTTGAGCACGCGGTTCTTGCGGGTGAGGTTTCCCAATTCCACTAGAAGAAGGAATGCTGGGTTTCCAATTCCTGTTCAGGAAATAATCCTATGAGAGGAAGTATCTCGGTCTTTGTTGGTCCTTGGGGTTTTATTCGTGCAAAACACTGTCCATGTTGAGATGCCTTGCAACTTGTAAGTGCTTGCAGTATACAATCGTTTTCTAAGCTTTGCTCTCTCCGTGTTACTTCTCGTGGAATTGCATATTTTTCTTATTGAGCCGAGGCCTTATTTGAATATACTGCAGGTAAGTGTTTGCAGTATATTATCATTTTGTAAGCTTTGCTCAGCCTGTTTGGATACGAAAGTTGGTTTTTGATTTTATGAAGTAAAAAATTAGAAATTAATTTGGGTTATTTTAAAATAATTTCAAAAATAAAAAAAAACAAAAAAATTTATGAAGTAAAATATTTTTACTTCTGTTTTTAGTATCCAAACGCCCTATTATGTATTTATTTTTTTGTAGAATTGTATATTCTTCTTATTTGGCCGAATGAAAAGAGGCCTTTTTATATGATCAAAAATTGTAAAATATCACTTGAGGCTTTGTGTCTCCTTTATATCAATTTGATTTCCAGTTTTATCACAACTAAGTAATATTTGATAGAATGTTCATCAAAAATAGGTGAACTTGTATCCGACCCATGACCCTTTCTTTATCGCTCACGATTGACTTGATTCATACCTTTTTGTCTGGGATACATTTCAATCTCAAAATTCTTCAATTATGAGTCAAATTTGTTGAAATTTCTTTCAATGTGATAAAACTATAATGATTAATATCTCTCCAACGGAAGAAAATTTAAGAAAAACCAATCTAATGTGATAAAATTGAAATTTGAAGAAAATAATTTTTTTGGGTGAAATTTGAATGTTAGAGTCGGCTATGGATCAAATTTATAGATAATTCTTTCAATTTTTAGTGCTACAAGGACAAATAACTCTTTTATGAAAAAATTTGAAGAAAAGAAACCCTACGGCTATGGATCAAGTTTATTGATATTTCTTTCAATTTTTTAGTGCTATAAGGACGAATAACTTTTTTATGGAAAAATTTGAAAAAAAAAAACCTAAAACTGATCCAATTTGTTTGCTTTTTTCTCAAAAAAAAAACTTGATTTATGTAAGAAAAAGTGTGACTGACAATATTTAAATTCTCATCACCGAAGGACTACTTTCAGTCAGCCAATAATGCATAGCTTTCACTTGAGGTGTTTCACTTCAATGTTTTTTGAGTTCTCACTTTTTAGCTTTATATTTTTCGACTAATCTATATCGTATGCAATTAATTCCTTAATAAACTAAATAATTCGTAACAATTTTTGATAGATCGACAAAGAAAAGAATGTATCGCACAAAAAAAAGGTACAAAAGATTGTACCATCCAAAGGGGAAAAATGAAAAAAGAAACAATGAGTAAGTGACAAGTTACCATAGTCTAAATAAATAAAACCTCGCAAACATAATTGTGGAGATCAAAGCACACAGTAGTCCAATTTTTCAAAACAGTATTAAAAGAAACCTCTTTAACTTCCTTGAGCTAAGAGCCCACTGAAATTAAAAAATACTTTATAAATCTGATGACCTGAGCTGAATTCTAGATTTTTATAATGAAAACTTGAGCAATTTTATCCTTCCTACTACCACCAGATGATCGCAGCAACAAATATTCCAGAGTATAATCCTTAGGGCACCTCCGGCGGCGCGATTAAAATCAAAGATTAAAGATCAAAAATTTTGATCTTTGATACGCTGCAAGAACAGCCATGAGTAGTCAAGTGAAAGGCTGGGGTCGCGTATACGCTTAAGCGAAGTGTCAGCAACTCGCTTAAGAAGACGGACGGGATACATGTACCTCGCTTGGTCCAGACGAGATGCTAGGGTATCGCCTGAACTAAACGAGTTTCCAGCATTTCGCCTGATGTGTAAACGAGATTCCAGCTTCTCGCCCGGCCAAACGAAACCCCAATGCTTCGTCTGAGAAAATTGTGACCGTGCAATAATTGCGTGAGATTGAAAGTTACGGGTGAGATAGCAGGATTTCGTTTGGTTTTCTAGGCGAATTACTGGAGTTTCGCTTACCATTTATAACCGTTATAACCCTAATCTCCTCTTCTTCACAGCATTTCGTTCAGTTCTTCCTCCTGTAGCCACAAGTGGTCCTTCACTGTCCCCATTTTCTCATCCTAAAATCAACAAACGAGCACCCAAATTCCCGTTACTTCTTCCATACTTCGCTCAAGTTTTTCCAAGCGCAATCAAGGTATCTTTTAGTATAAATTAATTTTGTTTGTAATTTATTTTGATGATTTTGTAGTTAAATTACTAAATTAGTACAAAATATTTTGATGATTTTGTTTGTAATTAACCATTCTATTATCATGTTATGACTTGATTATCGAATTGTGATTATTAGGTTGTAATTATGGAATTGGGAAAATATTTAGGGTTTATGAATGCTATAAATTGGGTATAAAAATTTGTTGATAATTTGATAAATTGAATATGTAATTGATGTACTTATTGTTTAATTTTAGTGGGGTTGTGGTTAAATTTTTGTTGAATTGAGTAGGTTGTCTAGAAAAATTGGGAATTTATTTTGATTAAATTTGAAAACATATGTTTAAGGAAGTATTTGCAATAGGGTAATTTTTATGATATTGGGTATAATTGGTGCATTGAGATTGTTGTATTTTGTTAATGATGAATTTAGTTTTAGAATGTTTGATTTTTATTGCATTACACATATGATTATGTAATTAGATAATAACTTTTGTGTTTATCCGGTGTTAAAATAATTGTAATTGATTTGTTGATTAATTGATTTTTATCTTTATGCATTGTGGTGATTTACTCTTGATTTGACAATGTTCTATGAATTGTTTGGCTAGATGTCGAGCAGTTTGACGTCCAAATGGGTTGGCAAAAAGAAGAAGGCCAAGAAGGCTAAAATCGTGGAGGATGCAGAACCTGGCTGTATGGGACCAGAAACGGTAGATGTCCCCGGGTTGGAACACTATACCGTTGTGGAAGATACTGAGGAGCATGTGTCGACCAATATTATATATTCCACCGACGCCAATTTCAGGTTTGCCCATCGTGGTTCTCTCAAATCCGTCCTTCAAACATACCGAAGTATTATTAAACTTTCGTCTAGGGTCAAATATATAATTGAAAGGGGAGGATAGGGCCTATTACTTTCACTACCTGAAGTTGATTCATCCCATGCTCTTATTGATTATATTGTTGAGCGGTTTTGGAATACGACAAATACGTTCCACTTCTCGTTTGGGGATCTTGGGTTCACTCCCCTTGATTGGGTAATGTTAACCGGCCTTAGTATTGGTGTTGGAAGATTTGTTACGTATGACCCAGCGAAGTTTAAATTTGAATATGTCTGAGAGCATATATTTCCTGAACTCAAAGATAATGTGGTGTGTAAAAGACAAGGGGTTCCGCAACAGTGGGTTTCAGATACAATAACTGTAAAAATTTTGACCATATATTTTGATGAAGATACTTTGACTGCGTCCAACGATGATAGTAGGCTTGTTGATAGAGTGGCGAGAGCCTTCTATATGTATGTTCTGGGGCAGTTCTTCTTTCCAAATGCAAAAACCTATATTGATGCTGGATGGTTAGCTGCATTTGAGGATCTAAATGCAGTTGACCAGTACGATTGGGGTTCTCATGCAATTTTGAAATTGTATTCAGGTCTCGCCTTAGCTGCTAGGGGAAAAAGTCATGGAGGTAAATTATTTATTGTTATTTATAATTCCTTTAACTAAAATTTTGTTGTTAAGTTGTTTATTCCAATGGTTATATTGATATTGTAGTTTTGGGGGTACGAATATCTGGGCATTTGTCGTCCAAATAACCCTTCGGCTGAAAGTGAAAATGAATGGCCTAGATGTCGTAAGTGAAAATTAAGAAATCCATATTCTAATCGGTAGTTTGAGAATTTCTTATGCATAATGTCAGACCATCTTTGCCTCCGTTTATCCCACCAAGATCCAACTCTGATTGATGATTTGTTTTTTCAAATATGAATTGTCTTTTCAAATTACTTTTGAAATTTTTTCTGTTTTGTAGTGTCAAAGGAAAACTATGATTTTTTTAACTTTGTCGTTTATGTCATTTGGTATTGTCACATCATATTTGAATTGTTAGTTGAACGACAATATTTCCAATTATTTTTTCATATCCATATTCCAAATTCTGACATTTTTCCTTTAATTGTGCTGCTGATTTTTGCATTGAAATAGTGACCATGTATTGTCAATTCCTTTCATTGGATTGTCAACCTACAACATGGATCTGTGCATGGTATGAGGTTGGTTCGGCAGTTATAATCCATGTGATCAGCTTCCCCACATGAGTAACAGTACAATTGCTTCTCTTGTAACCATTTTTCTGCATCCGGTAAAGTTGGTGGAATAGGTGGTGGAATACCTTGGTGTGATGCTACATAAGCATCGAACAGATGAAAACTCCACAGTAGTTGCACTTCACATAAGGTTGAAAACCAGAATTACCCTTTTTAGCTTTTCTAAGAAACAAATACCCTTTGCAGTTGGTTAGTGTACATTTCCTACCTTCCCAAGGACAATCTCTTGCAACATGACCATACAAAATACAAAGACAACACTTGGTAACTTGTGATGAGCTTGATCCCTCAATTACTTGCAGTTTTGCTTAATATTATTTCAAGAATTGGGTTGTTGAAGCAGAAGATGATACTTTGCAGATGTTGTTGGTGGAATATGGTATATGAACGTTCAAGTTATAACTGGTGTACCAACGGCTATTTTTTTTCAAAAAACTAGAATGAGACTGTTGTGTATGAATTAATCTAAGACACTATTAAAGGCATGCTTGGAATACCCAACCCCAACGGTAATTTTTTTGTAATAATCGTCGTAGGGAATTAACACTATAAAAGTAACCAAAACAAGGCAGAAATAATTACAATGTTTTCTTTGTATTTCAAAAGTGAAGCTAAGATATTCAAAAGTGTCGGTGGAGTTGACAATACAAGGAAGAAAAAGTTACAATTTAATATGGAGATGACAAGACAAAGCCTCTAAATGAAAACATGGAGAGATAAGAAGTGTCGGTTGAGTAGACAATACAATGCAGTAATAAATGACAGATGAAAATAGAGGGAGATAGAAGTGTCGGTTGATTAGACAATACACATTTGGTTTTGTCACATCATATTTGTATTGTCACATCATAACTACACTCCAAATTCTGCCCATTTTTTTTCCAATGCTTCCCAACCTACCATTTATATCTCTGACAATGTTCAACGCTCATTTTTGCATTGAAATGCTCTGGATGTGTTGTCTTATAAATATTCGAAATCATATATGAAGCTTCCTATAAATTAACTCACTGGCTACTCCCATAATACAAACCAAAAATATTATTTTCTCCAACAAAAAAACCAACCAATTTTTTTTTGGCAAACTCTCTAAATAACATTTACGACTATAGTTCCTCTTCTATTATTCCTCTTCATATTTCTTCTTCTTCATCTTCTTCTTCTTCGTCTGAAGGCGATGATGATAACAATATCAATAGTTACTACTCATCAAATATCAATAATTATTACTCATCATACGAAAGTTCACTTGTATTGAACTATAATAACCTAGTTGTCAATGCTGGGTTAATTGTTTCAAATATGAATTGTCCACATACCCGTATAGATATAGAAATAAACCGTGATGTTGGTGCCAAAATTCTATGGAGAGATTACTTTTTCCAAAACCCGACGTTTCCGGCACATGTATTCCGTAGAAGATTTAGAATGCGTCGAAAATTATTCAACCGTATTCTGGGTGATGTTGTGGCAGTAAATAGTTATTTTTTTTAAAAAAGGGATGCATTCGGTGTTCTTGGATTAACTCCTCGCCAAAAAATTATTGCAGCAATTCGAATGTTAGCTTACGGATGTGCGGCAGATGCAATTGATGAGTATTTAGGTATTGGGGAATCCACAGTTTTGGAAGCAACTCGTAGGTTTTGCAGGGTTATAGTCCAATTGTACGGGGATGAATATTTGCGCACGCCAAATGAGCGTGATGTTGAATTCCTTCTTGACGAGAACAAAAAAAAAGGGATTTCCGGGGATGCTTGGTAATGTTGATTGCATGCACTGGAAATGGGACAAATTCCCATCGGCTGAATCTGATGCTTATACGGCGTAAAAGGGTAGCGAAAGTATTATCCTGGAGGCAGTGGTGTCGTATGATCTTTGGTTTTATCATGCATTTTTGGTATGTTGGGTTCTAACAATGAAATCAATGTGTTGAACCGTTCATATATCTTTAAAAATCAAATCGACGGTACAACACTTGTAGTTAACTTCTCAGTGAACGGAAATCAATACAATATGGGGTATTATCTGGGTGATGGAATATACCCAACGACACCAACTATTGTGACTACGATTAAGCATCCAGATTCCCAAAAGAAACAGAAATTTTCTGCTATGCAGGAAGGTTGTCGAAAAGATGTGGAACAGGGCTTCGGTGTGCTGCAAAATCAATTTGCAATCATCAAACAACCATCACGTATGTGGAATCCAGACGTGTTAGTATATATCATGAAAACTGTCATCATCCTACATAACATGATAGTGGAGGATGAACGTATACCCGGTGATTGGCCGCATGAGTATGAGCAACGCAGCCACGGTGCACCAGTAAATATTTCTAGGCAGAACACTTCTCAACTGTCGAGATTGTTAAAGGACCAACGCAGACGTTCAGTATTCGATAAACAGACCGGGCTTCGTTTGCGAAATGACTTGATCGAACACATATGGACATCTGCTGGCGATGACTGAAGTTATGTAAAACCTCTATATAAGTTTTGGGGGGAAACCTCTTGCAAGTGTACCCGCGATTCTAGCGAGAGTATTGTTATCTTTATTTATTTAGGCCTTGTTATTTGACAACGTTATGTTCAGTTCGTCTGAGTATTTGAATTAATTGTTTTAAAAAAAAAGTAATTTAAATTTTTAATTAAATGAGGAGACATTAAAAACATAACAATTTATTGATTAAAAGAAGTATCTCGGTCTTTGTTGGTCCTTGGGGTTTTATTCGTGCAAAACACTGTCCATGTTGAGATGCCTTGCAACTTGTAAGTGCTTGCAGTATACAATCGTTTTCTAAGCTTTCCTCTCTCCCTATTACTTCATGTGGAATTGTATATTTTTTTTATTGGGCCGAGGCCTTTTTATATCAAAAATTGTAAAATATCACGTGTTTAGATGGTGGAAAGGGAATCTCATTCTTAAGAATCATATCCCTTTGAAAGGAGGAATTCTAAACCCACCGTTCCCATGGATTTTGTATTCCCTTATTTTTTAGGAATCATAATTCTAACCAACATTTATTCTTATTTACCAAATATGGGAATGAAAGTATATTCCTGGGAAAATGATTTCATTCCCTCCAACCAAACACGTAGGTAGGGGAGAGCATATGAACCTAAACCCGTCAACTCGACCCAATCCATTCGTACTTTGGCGGGTGGATATCCAACCCGTTCATAGACGGGTTGGACATGGATGCATTTAAATATATTGATAGGTACATTATCCATATAGTTAGTTATAGGTAGGTCCTTTCATATTAACAATTTAACTAGAGGTCCTTTTTTATTTGAAACAAGGAAAAGACAAAAATAAAACCTTAACGTGGCTTACACGAAAAAACACAAAACAACCATAACACAACATTAAACACAAAAAAATCCTTGATTTTCTCTCTCCACAAACACAATCTCTTCTTCATTGCTGCTTCTTCTTATTATTATTCTTTTCTTTTTCCTCTAAACGTTGCAGATATGTGGTGATTGCAGTGAAGACGCAACACCAAAAATCATCATAAATTTTAATCGTTTCTGATACCAAATCATCAAAATCATACGCTCCAGTGAAAAATTAAAAAAACCTACTAAATCGCTGACCTAGATTTTTAATTTTAAACAGTAAACCAGAAATATAACCCTAGACCTACTGAATCATCACAACAAAATCAACAACAATGGTCGAAACAAGAATAAAAAAAAAAAGAACAAGAGGTAGATTCACCAATGTATTTTACTTTTTTATCACATGCAGTAGTAATACACATGTGGTGTATTTGATTTTTCACCACCGTATTTTGCTTTATTTATAAGATGAATGTCAATTTTTGTTATCATCCTTGAGTGCAGATCCACTATACTGATGAATTTAGTTTCTGTTATGATTAGTGCAGATCCACTGTACTAATGGGTTAAATTGTTTATTTGTTACTTTGTGTGTCGTTTATGATCCAAAAATATAGACATAATATATTAAAGATATGTTCTATTTTTTCATAATTCAACCACTGTATTTTTTTTTAAATGAAATGTAAGTTTCTATTATGAACCTGCAGTGAAGATCCACTATACTCATGGGTTTATTAATATTTTGTGGTTCATTACATTTTGAATTCTATTATGGACATATTTATGGCAGTGCATAATGTATACACTGTTCATTTCTACACATTATACATTAGTTCTTGCAAAATCAACTATATGAGATGAAAATTTATAGTGCAGAATCCTTATACTCTGCATTACGCGCTTTCAAAGCTATTTCTCTAAGATTAAACTTGCAATCCAAGTAGATAATTGACACGATATTATGTATCGTAGGAACAATTCCAGATGGATGATTTCTAAGATCAATCAATTCCATATCTTGATCCCCTGTGCCAATAATCAATTTCAAAGCTACTTCTTTAATATGTGAAGCAATTGAATTTCTTGCAGAAGATGGAGACGATTTTGGAGTTAGGATTTTATAAGCTGAAATCTTTAATATGTGAAGGTATTGAATTTCTATATCCAAGAACATAAATTCCATTACCAAAAGAAATTTTTAGCAGAAGACGAAGATGATTTTGGAGCTAGGGTTTTATATGTTGAAAAAATAAGAAAGTTAAAGCCTTAGCTCTAGTATTTATGAAGATTGTTGTAAGGCATATAAGATGATTGCCCTAGTTAGTGTTGGTTGATAAGGGATGTTCTAAGACTAGTTAAATTATTTAGATAGCCTTGATTAATTTATCTATTTATTTTTGTAATATATATATTTTCTAATTTTTATATATTTTTTAATTTTTTTAATTTTCTTAAACTTTTTTATCTTTATTTTTAATTCATTTTTAACTTTTTAAATAACGAAAAAAATTCAAAAAAATCAAAATACTTTTATAAAAATAATTAAAAAAATTAAAAAAAGTTTTAAATTTCTTTTAAAAAAATTATTTTCTATTAAATTTTATTTATTTATTTATTTATTTAAAACTTTTTGTTACAATATTTTTAATAATGAAAAATTCACAAAAAAAAAAATAAAATTTTAAAAAAAATTATAATAAAAATTAGTTATAAAAATATGAACGATAAGGATACTATTATCATTATTAAAATATGGTGGATAAGAGGTTATTGGTTTTACTACCTAGTGACATCATTTTATCTTTATTAAGTATGCCTCAAAACAGCCTTCGTATTTATAGGTAATGCACCTATCCAGAAAAAGGAATGCTGGGTTTGGATGAGACACTTTCTATATTGAAACACGCCGGTTACCCGAATCCTCTAGGAAAAGGAAAGCTAAGTTTGGCCAACAAGTTATTTGTTCGTTGTATCCTAGCACCTTCAGAGGGTACCAACAACGCAGCAGTATTCACCCATGGGCCTTTTTTTTGGGTAAAAAACGTTGTAATCCAAAATCCAATCCAAATAGACTAGTTAGTCCTGACCCATTTAACTAGGTACAAATTAGTCTTTTATTTATTTGAAAAATATGGAAAGTACACATGATAACCTTTCTAATTTACAATTTAGTCTAAATATTTACAGTTTAGTCCAAAGTGACTCAAGATGATATCAGCAATTTTAAATAATATAAAAATAATTAAAGATTAATTTATCTTTCAAACCGCTCATCCAAAATTCGCAAACTTTATATATTCATAAAGCTCTTTCCGAGATCTACAAAAAAAAGTACCCATATGACTATATAATTTTTATTTTTAATTTTTTTTTAATTTTTTCTTCATGGTTATCTCATGTGTACAAAAAATACACATGCACAAAATTTTCATAACTTATACAGTCATTTTTTCACATGTGCACCACTTTGTACACACCTACAAAACATGCATGAAATTGATCACTCGTACTCACACACAGACCTACTTTTTCATGGTAATAACATTGGTGCAATATGTACACCCCTGCAAAACATGCAGAAAACCGATCATTAATAACCACACACAAACCTACTTTTTTTATGGGAGTTACACAGGTGCACCAATATGTACACACCTACAAAATTAAACATGCATTAAATCGATCATTCTTACACAGTGCAGATATATTTTTCTTGGAAAATACCCTGGTGCACCAATATGTACACCCATGTAAAACATGTATAAAACCGATCATTCATAACCATACACAAACCTATTTTTTTATGGGAATTACACTGGTGCACCAATATGTACACCCTTGTAAAACATGCATAAAACCGATCATTTATAACTACACGCAAACCTACTTTTTCATGGGAATTACACAAGTGCACCAATATGTACACACCTATGAAACATGCATTAAATCGATCATTCATACGCATACCGACCTATTTTTCATGGAAGATACACTGGTGCATCAATGTGTACACCCCTACAAAATATGGAACAAATCAACCATATTCACCTACAAACAGATCTATTTCATGGGAAACTAGTGCACCAGAATGTACAAAACTACCCATATTGTATAAACATAACAGGGAAACTCATATGGATTTGAACCATCAACCTCCGCAAACCTTGTGATGGGCTTGGGCGCTCTTCCATTTTGAGCTTATGAGTCCCTAAATTTAATATGCATAGAACTAGTGTAAATAACATAATCAGCATGTGTACAACTATATGCGCATTAGTAATCAATAAACTATATCTTATCATTACAAATGAAACAATCTAAAAATCAACCAATAACAACAACAAAAAAATGATTCCTACGATCTTAAAACCAAAAATAAACTTAAAAAAAATCATTACAGATCATACTAGTGCACAAATATGTGCACCTCTACAAAAATCTAACAAATTCTAGCATTCATACCCACATGACATGTCATCCATTCATCACAGAGCATACTAGTGTACAAACATGTACACCTCTATAGAAACCTAACAAAATCTAGCATTCATACCCACAGAACATGCCACTTATTCATCACAGAGCATTTTAGTGTACAAACATGTACAAATCTACAAAAAAAAACAATCAAAATCTAGCATCTATACCCACAAAACTTGCCATGCATTCATTATTGAGCATACTAGTGTACATGTATGTACACATCTACAGAAAAAATAAAAAAGCAGAACATTTATTCAAACAAAATAACCCATGCATTCATCACATAGAATTTCAGTGTACAAATATGTACACATCTAGAGCATCAATTCAAACTCTAAAATAAACCCTAAAGATGTTAATCAAAAGAAATCTTGAGTTTAGTCTTATTAAAACCCTAAAATAAAAAAGATTAACCGAAATTGAATTTCGAAAACGTTAAACTAATAACTCTAAATCGAATGAAAGTGATAAGAGAAGATGAAACTTATCTTCATAATCATTTTTGTTGACGAAAATCTTTAGATTCAATTGTTGATGATGATCATCAACTTTTCATCATTGATTTCTAGTAGATCTCCAAGAACAAGCGTTGTTGATGCTGGTTTTTAGGTTTTTTGTGCTTGTTTTGAACTAAATCAAGATGAATCAAATGTTTTCTAAACCTCCAGTTCGAAATCGCCTCTCTCCCTCTCCCTCTCCCTCTCCCTCTCCCTCTCCCTTCTCTGTTTTCTCTGATCTAATTTTTCTCTTTATAAAACTAACTTATCATAGTTCAAGGATATTTTGGGTAATAGAAAAAGTCTATTTTTTTGGATAGGTGGAAAAAGGGACTGATTTGTCTAAATTTTGGACTAAACTGTTTATACGAGAAAATTTTGGACTAACTAGTACTACGCTTGGAATAACAAGACTAAACTGTCCAAATCCCACTAACTTTGGGACTAAACGATTTTTCTACTTTTAAAAAAAAAGCTCACCCATGGGCCATGATTATCTACATAAAATACTCCAAATAATGCAAAACACTCGAAACGCAATCCTGTCATTGGTTTCATGAACACAAATCTTTAATGCTTAAGGGTAAGCGGAAGGGGAAAATTTAATCTCTTATGACCTGTTTGGATACCATTTAGAAAGTTATTTATCGCATCTAATTAAATTGAAAAAACAGAAATTAATTTAGGAACACAATTTCAAAATGACATTTGGAAGTAAAAAAATCACTTTTTATAAAGCAAACTATTCTTGATTCTAAATTTTAGGATTGGTTTTTATTTCTGGCAACCAAACACCGTATTAGAAAAAAATAATGCTACTGATAGCATATATAATCGTTGCATTTATCTCATATATGGGATATGTTTATAAGTTCACTTGATTGGTGGGATCACGTGAATACATGCTGAAGTTGTTGTGTATAAATCATCGAAAGGAAACCAAATCAACCGTTAGTTTCCTAATCTTCCTATAATATATATATATAAAATAAAAATATAATTTATAATTATTATGCAAATTTAAATTAATATTATTAAATAGATAATGATTTATAAATTAACATGAGGTAGTCACTTAAGATTCTGAAGATTTTGGGAAACTTATTGATTGAGAGAATTTAAGAGAGTCTTTGTAAGTTCATAAACTTTGAGAAACTCTAGGTGATTCTCATAAGAGATTTATAGAGACTAACCTCATTAATTGGTATATAGTTTTCACATACTATGACAGAGAAAAAAAAATCAAATAATAAAAATATATCGAATCATCAAAAAATAATTAAACTCATTTAATTTCATCTCTCCAAAAATCTCTAAAAATTCTAATTAACTCTACTTGTAAGTATCCAAATTCACTAACCCCTCTTTCATTTATAAAATATAATATAAATAAATAGATACAATGCATAATGTTTCCCTATGTTGTTTTTCGGGCTCTAATCCAGTGACCCATTTATCAATTAATCCTATCATTTTCCCATATTGATCTCTAGTTTTTTAGTAGTTTTAGACGGCTGAAATCTCTATCTGTATACATTTTTGTCATTTTGTATGCTTTTCGGGTGAGTATATTCAAATTTGTTCATGCCATTCCAGATCTTCTTCCCAAAAGTGAGGAAAAATATACCATATTTTCATGATCATTCAAAACTACCCCAGCATGTTTAATTTTAAGTTTTAGGATGCAGTTTTTTGTTAACGTGTATTATTATATTACATCAATTCAACCTTTGAAAAACTTTTGATAGAAATTTTTACATGTGAATAAAATTATCATTTTTAAATTCATGTTTAAAGAAAATAGTTAAATTTTCGCTAAATTTAAAAAAGAATTATAAAAGAAAGAAAAGTGAGAGGTATTTAAATAATGCTCTATAATTAGCCACTGAACAAATTCTTTCGTAGATTATTTTTTTTATTTTATTTTAATAAACATAAAAAATATAATGGGAATTGAATAAATACTTATATTATTCATGGACCTTCACAAATATCCCTAAAAATCTATAAGAAAACGATTTTGTTCATAATTTCTTAAATACCTCTTTATATCGGCAAAGTTATTACGAATTCATTATTAATTTCAGATTTGATAAAAAAAAATCTCTCTCTTATGTTTCCTCTTCTCAGCATCACCACAACCACCACCTCTCCAACACCGCGAACAACTTGATCATCCAAGTAATTAAGTTTATACTTATTCATAGTTCATCTTCATCCTATTCATATTCTTTTTTATTTTTAGATTCGATTTTCAAAATCAGATTCAGTAAAGTCTAGGTTTGATTTTTAAGTTTCGTTTTCGGGTAATTTTGATGATAACATGTTTTCTGCCAAGACAATTTAGTGCCTGCATCTGGTAGCGGAAGGTACTTTACAACGGATTCAAATAAGGTAGATAATGATGATGGATTTTTATTAATCTTGGAGTTTAACTTTTTTGAATTATTAAAGCTTAAGAAGTAATGATGACGATGGTGGTGGTGGATATGGTGGAGGCGGTGGTGAAGGAGGTATGTATGAATTTATTTTATTTATTATTATTATTTTTTTGAGATTTGGGGTTACATCAAATACTGTTTGTCTATCGTGATTCCGTCGAGAGGCAAAATTAATGATACGAGTTATGTGGTCATGTCGTGATTCAGATGCAAGAGATGGTGGAATCGCAAATTTGTTTTTTAAGGTAAAATAGGTATTGATTTGTGTGAGTTTGTGACTGTTTGGCAGGTTGGTATTCTTATAGAAAAATATGGGTAGATTATTTGTTTGCTACAGAATGATTCAGGGATGTTGCTGATCATATGATGGTAAGCGAACTATCAAAAAATTATGCTAGGTAAGTTTTTTTTAGAGTTCGAAACAAGTCGTGACTTGATGATAGTTAGGGTAAAAGATGAAGTTGATGATCTTTTAGAGATTAGATTTACACAGAGAAAACCGTTTCTAATGTTTACACATGCTATCATGCTTTAACATGCATATGATGAATGGATGTCATGGTATATGCTTTCACCATGTCTCTGTTTCTAGTACATTTTGTATACTTTTCTAGAATGATTAATTGGATTAAATTGGTTTAGTATCTTGGTGATAGTATATTGATTGAATATGGATTGTGTACTTGTTGACTATTATGATTGGTTGTATTTTGCAGTGGTTTTACACTACTAGTAGTACTGCTACTGTAGAGATTTAAAAGCCTGGGTTTTTTTGTCTAGGGGGTGGTTTTTATAGTCTTTTGTGCAGAAGTTTGAACCTTAGTTTGTTATGTGTTTCATATTTGTATATTTCAGTACAATGTATGGAATTTCAATACAATCATTCGCACATGTATGCATCAACTACTATAGTACTTGAATCAATGGTGATGCAATATAAAACATGTCAAAGATGATTTATGCAGCATTTACCTTCTTATTATGCATTCTGTGGAGAATCTTATTATGTCTGTTTTGGGGGTATTAATGTAGACGGCTAACATGCCCAACAACAGAATTGGTGGATGGTTCAAATGTTATATATGTTGAACAAGTAAGTCTCACTGATTGATCATTTGTTAATTTAGTATATGTTGAATCATATTATTCGGAAAATAATAAGTAGCTGATTCATAAAGACATGATTTCTATTGAGGAAAACACATCTTTCTTTATGTCTTTATGATGTCAGACAATTTAGGGAACTACCGCAGAATTTTTTTCGGCAAGTATGAAAACATCCCCTTTCACCTTTTAAGGTTTGTACGGACCGCATCGGGAGGTTTCAGTCAGATATATCATTCACAGATCTGAATCTCTCTTTTCTATAATGTGTTGTCAGAACTTCATTTATTTCATTTAGTTCCTTTTGTGTTGCATAGTAACTACTAAGGTCATTTTTAGTAGTTTAAGATTGAGAGGTTAGATTATGTGATGGTTTTAAAGACCCTTCGATAAGAATCTATGGTGCAATGATAGCACGACTGATTCCACGTCAGATGATGCGTGTTCGATTCACGTCAGGTTCACTCATTTGAGTATGTAAATTTTTGTATTAACTTGGGTTATTGATACCAGATTTTGGTGTCAACTTTGAATTTTTGACACTTGATTTTGGTGTCAACTTTGAATTGTTGACACCAGATTATGATGTCAACAACAACTTTTTTCTTAATTTTCAATTTTTGTGTCCACTTTGGGTTGTTGATACCAGATATTTTTATCAATTTGGGTTGTTGACACCAGAATATGTTGCCAACAACATATTTTTTTTTTTTATGAATTTTCAGTTTTGGTGTCAACTTTGGCTTGTTGACACCAGATTTTGGTGTCAACTTGGGTTTGTTGACACCAGATTATGATGTTAACAACAACTTTTTTCTGAATTTTCAGTTTTGGTGTCAACTTTGGCTTGTTGACACCATATTTTGGTGTCAACTTGGGTTTGTTGATACCAAAATCTAGGGTAACCAACATAATTATTTCTGAATTTTCAATTTTTGTGTCAATTTTGGTTGTTGACACCAGATTTTGGTGTCAACTTTAGGTTGTTGACACCAGATTATGATTTCAACAACATATATTTTTTCCGAATTTCATTTTTGTATCAACTTTGGCTTGTTGACACCAAATGTTGGTGTCAACTTGGGTTTATTGACACCAGATTATGATGTCAACAACGTAATCTGGTTTTTTTTTCCTGAATTTTCAGTTTTGATGTCAACTTAGATTTTTTGACACCGGATTATGATGTTAACAACAACTATTTTTTGAATTTTCATGTCAACAACATAATCATTTTTGAATTTTCAATTTTACCACCACCACTAGCACGACCACCACCACCACAATTTTAACACCACTCCTAGCACCACCACCATTCTACCGCTACCACCACCACCACCATTCTACCACCATCACTAGCACCACCACCATCACCACCATTCTACCACCACCATTAGCACTACCATTCTACCGCCATCACCACCACTACCACTACCACCACCACCACCACCACTACCACCATTCGACCACCACCACCACCACTAGGACCACCACCACCACTATCCATGTTGGAGTGGTAGTGGAATGGTGGTGGTGGTGAAGTTGTAGAGAAATGAAGTTATTGTTTTTAAAAAATAAAATAAAATGTTATATGTGATAGATAAGGAAAAAATTAAATAAATTAGGGTATTAAGGTAAGCTAATTATGAGCGGATAATGTTTTTAGAAGGTGAGGATTATACTTATTTTTTGTAGGGGTATTAAATTAATGTACCCAAAAATATAATAGATGAGAAATAATTTAAAGAAGGCTACCGAGAAGGTAGAATTTTTTTTACAAATTAAATGAATCCCAGTTGTACACTGAGCTAGCTAGAGAAGTTCATGTGCACACGATTTCCTACTGCAGCAGCCCATGCAATTGCAGATTCTTTAGCTTCCACACTAAAGTCAGAATTTGTCTTGAAATTATGATTTTTTATCAAAAATGCGGTAACTTCTTTCCTTCTAAATTGTCAAAATAATGACATAAGGAATTAGCTCCCAAATGGTTTTTCTTGAACTAATGAGATGAGGGTGATGCCAGGCTTTTGCAAGAGTATACATATTTTCGGTACATACCCATGACCAGTTAGGTGGTAACATATCTTACCAAAGCTTTCGAGCAACTTTGCAATACAAAAACAGATGGTCTTATGTCTCTAAGTCATCTGCACCCATCACACAAGAATTGTAAAACCTTCACATTGCAACATTTAAATAGAATTCAGCTTACCATGGATAGGGCACCACATCAAAAATTTAAATTTAGGTGGCATTGTAGTCTTCCAAATGAATGAGTAAGAAAAATCTTCAACACCATTAATTGTAACACCTACATTTTTTGCATGGCGTATACACTAGGATGCAGTTGAGTACCAGAATTTCAACCACTGACACCACTTACTGCTAAATCCCATTTTATGCGGAATATCATCATCAATATACTTCCAATTGACCCTATATATAAATCTTTTTCCAGGTCTATCTTACAAATTATGCCAGTTATACCTTATATGAGTTTCAAATCAACTAGCTCATTAGTTGTAAGTCTACCATCAATGATATATTTTCCTTCAGTATAAGCACATTGGACTGGAGAGATAAGCTTAAGCATTACAAGCTTTAATCTTGTAGCTAATACCTTACCAATGATTTTGTACACATTGGTGAGTAAACAGATTGGTCTACATTCCTTTATAGTCTTTAAGTGGTTTTTATTAGGTACTCGAGTTATAAATGTTGTGTTATATCTTGTATCAATGTGCTCCTGCTAACAAAATTCAGAAATAATACCCATTATGTCTGCCTTGAGAAAATATTGATTATACAACAATGGAAAACGCTAAACATGAGAAAAATGTTAACGTTAGATAAATTTCTAAATTTGATGCACACACTAGGACAAAGCCACCTGTTCAGCAAATTGTCCTTAACCCAATAGTTCTCGGGTACTCCTCAATAATGAGAGATGCTATACCCCAACAGAGAAGATGTGTCCATGATAGAATTGTTCGTTATGATTTGAATTAGCACAATACAAATCACCCTCATACGAACTCAACAGCAAGATAGATGAAAGGGAAATAAACACTCAATTTGCGCAAAACAAAGCAAGAAGAGGGGAAAAGAGCTAGGGATAGTATCCTGCTCTGGAGTAGTTTGAAATGAAAAATTCTTCTTTCTTTTACAGCCAAAAGATGGAGTAAAATTAGTGCGTTAATAAATGAGAATAAAATTTATAATGAATCACAAAATTAAGTGTGAAATTTAATTATGAAACGGTAATAAAACGGTCAAAAATATATTTTCTTTTATGACAAGAGTTATTCTCGCTGGGTCATATGCCCCCACATTTAAAACAAAATTTAATGAAAAAATTTATGTTTAAAAATGTAAGTCTTGGTTGGACCGCAGCCTTAGCTACCGCAAGCATACTCAATCCCGCAACACATAAGCACCGTAAGCACCGCAAGCACACAAGCTGCAAGCGTGCGTGCTTCGGTGCGAAGCACCGCACATGTGTGAAAAGTATGTATGCACCAACTAGCCCATTGCCTTAGTCCTCCCCCAACCACAAAAGCTTTTAAACCCTAAGGGCCCTCCCTTAGTTGCATTTTTGTGGTAATAAAGGGAGAACTCATCTCTAGTCTCTCCAATGTGGGACTAAAGGTTCTTCATTCACAATAGTGAAAAAATGAGCTAGTGACCCTTAGTGACTTCTAGGTCCATTCCCACAAAGACTAAAATACATTTTAAGTTCATTTTCTCCAACAGTCCCCCACATGAATGTAAACCCGATGGAAAACAGAAATCAAAAAGCGAGAAATACCTCTTAGGCAATATGTGTCCATAAGGTCTTGAACCTTTGCTTAGTGAAAAATTACCGGAACTACTTGATAGACAGTGAACACGATGTCTTGAACTGCCATCGTTTGGTGTAGTTCATCAATAAATTCCACGCGTGATATCTCTCTAGGTGTTGTTAAGTTCGTGTCGTTGTGTCCATTTTGGCCCTAGACGTATCCCGTTTCTCAGAATGCTCTAGAGAATCAACTCAATTCTCATAGGAAGCGGCCCACTTCCTTATTCATATAGGTGAGTTTCATCAAGATTGTTTACTGCTACACCCCACTTCAATCTTAAATTGAAACTATAAAACTCATTAAGACTTAATAAAAAGTCATCCTTCACATGTAGTCACACTATCACGTCTACACGATAGGGAAGGGACAGAGAATGAAATTCTCTGATAGTGTTTCCTTTAACCCACCACAAATTAGTTGTCTCATTCGAAACCTTGATCTTGGGATCTCCAGTCAGCAAGGTTGAGTATCCTTCATGGAAAGTTTAATTGATAAGCTTAAGCCCCATCCCCCTCGATGCATTACTAACTATCTCCTTGTACAAACCTTTCGTCAAAGGGTCCGCGATATTCTACTTAGACCTCACAAAGTCAACAGAAATAACGCCAGTTGAGATTAGTTGTTTTAGGGAATTATGTCTTATACGAATATGTATAGACTTCCCATTATAGTTGTTGTTTTTAGCATTAGCTATTGCAGCTTGACTATCACAATGTATAGATATAGCTGGCACAGGCCTATGCCAAAGAGGAATGTCTTCTAAAAAGCATCTTAGCCAAGCGACTTCCTCTCCTGCTTTATCTAGCACAATAAACTCTGATTCCATAGTGGATCGAGCTATTCATGTCTGTTTGGAACTCTTCCAAGATACAGACCCGTATGTTAGAGTGAAAACATATCCACTCGTAGACTTAGACTCCTCTGAGTCCGATATCCAGTTTGCGTCACAAAATCCTTCAAGGACCGAAGGGTATCTCTTATAATTTAAACAAAAGTTTAAAGTGTACCTTAAGTACCTTAACACTCTAATAAGTGTATCCCAGTGCTCTTGTCTCGGATTACATGTATACCTACTTAACATACTCACAGCATAGGCAATGTCGGGTCTCGTACAGTTCATTAAATACATCAGACTTCCTATGACACGTGAATACTCAAGTTGTGAAACTCCATTACCCTTGTTCTTCTTGAGTCTACAACAAGGATCATAAGGAGTACGAGAAGGTTTACAATCAAACTTGTTATACTTTCTAAGCACAGGTTCAACATAATGAGATTGACTAAGACTATATCCATTAGAATCTCTTCTAATCTTCATCCCTAAGATTATATCAGCGGAGCCTAAGTCTTTCATGTCAAAGTTCTCATTTAGCGTGTTCTTAGTGGAATTAATTACATCCATGTTTGTACCAAGTATAAGCATAACATCAACATACAAGCATACAATCACACAGGCATCATTCACAAGCTTAGTATAAACACACTTGTCAGATTCATTTATTTTAAAACCACTAGAAATCATTACATGATCAAATTTTTCATGACATTGTTTAGGTGCTTGTTTTAAACCATACAAAGATTTTCTCAATTTATAAACTTTTTTCTCACAACCTTTCACTACAAAGCCCTCAGGTTGATCCATATAAATTTCTTCATCTAATTCACCATTTAGAAAAGCTGTTTTTACATCCATTTTATGTATCTCTAAGTTATGAATGGCATCAATAGCAATTAACATCCTAATGGAAGTAATTCTCGTAACAGGTGAATAAGTATCAAAGAAATCTACACCTTATATTTGTTTATAGCATTTAGCTACTAATCTAGCTTTGTATTTTTCCATAGTTCCATCTACCTTACGTTTTCTTTTGAAGATCCATTTAAAACCTATGGGTTTACACCCTAGAGGTAAATCTACAATCTTCCAAGTATCATTCTGTATAATGGAATCCATTTCACTAATGCTAGCTTCTTTCCACCATGGAGCTTCAGAAGAAGTCATGGCTTATCAATAAGTCTGTGGACCAGTCTCAGCTAAGCATGTTATTAAGTCTGGCCCTAAATATTTTTCAGTTCTAAGTCTTTTACCTCTTCTAGGCTCAAATTCATCTTCCCCTATGAAGAACAGTCAAAAGTTTTGGGTCCTAACTTGGTTCTCTTAGGTGGAGGAATGGACACCTTAGCCAAACACCCCCATACTTTAAAGTATGCATAAGAAGGTTGTCAACCTTTCCATAACTCAATGGAGTTTTGTCTGATCCCTTAAAGGGTACTCTGCTCAAGACATAGCAAGCTGAGAGGACGGCCTCCCCCCACAAGTTCACAGGTAGTCCTGAACTAATTAACATGGAATTCATCATCTCCTTAAGGGTTCGGTTTTTCTTTTCAGTCACACCATTAGATTTTGGTGAATAAGGGCGGGTAACTACATGTATAATGCCGTATTCTATGTAAAAATCTCCTATAGGGATTACATACTCACCACCACGGTCATACCTAACAGTTTTAATGGTAGTACTCATTTGGTTTTCAACTTCTAGTTTATAAATCTTAAAGGCTTCTAAGGAATCATCCTTACCTTTAAGTAAATAAATATGACAGTACCTCGTATAGTCATCTATAAATGTGACAAACCATTTTTTACCACCTCTAGTTTGAAAAGATTTCATGTCAACTAGGTCTGAATGAATTAATTCTAAGGGTTTAGAATTTCTCTGAATATTTTTCTTATAAGACTTTTTAGCATATTTTGATTCTACGCAAATTTCACATTTATGTTCATTTTCCAAAGTAAATATGGGTATGCAGCCTATGCTAGCCAGTTTATTCATTGATTTATAGTTTACATGACCAAGTCTACCATGCCAAACATTCAATGGCACACAAACATAAGAAGAATCAATTTTATTCATTTCAACAGAGGTTACATTCAGTTTATATAGACCCTCAGTCTTATAACCCTTTCCTACATAGTCCTTACCCTTAGTGACAATAACTTTCCCAGATTCAAAAACTACTTTGAAACCCTTATCATCTAATACACCAGAAATTAGATACAAGATTTTTGCAGATGTCTGGAACCTGAAGAACTTCATTCAATGTGAGAGTTTTGCCAGAAGTGAGCTTTAGCCCAACCTTGCCTTTTCCCGCAACCTGTGCTGCGGACGAGTTACCCATTTGGAGTTTTTCTCCTTCCCCTACCTTCTGATAGGAGGTGAACATATCTCTGTTTCCACATACATGTTTGGTAGCACTAGAGTCTACCCACCAGTCTCTCACATTGGTTACCAAATTGACTTCAGACACCGTGCCAGAAAACTCGATCTTGTTGGTTTCAACCAAATTAGCATTGCTTTTATTGTTATTAAAATCCTTACTTTTCTACAATGCATTGCCATATGGCCAGGAATTCCGCAAACATAACAAGCACCTTTAATTTTACCAATGCCAGATTTGGGTTTCGGGAAAATACCTTTTTTGTGCGGACCAGGCTTGCGGTTGCTGCGGTCGCCCTTTTCAGTCTTGTGTTCAATCACATGAGCCTTGTTGGACATGTCTCTTGCGGAAGATACATTCTTGTCTTTGGAGCATAGAAATTCTTCCACTTGTATCTTCTTACCCAATTCAACCATACTGACTTCACCAGTTTCATGTCTCAGTCTTCGTTTGTATTCAGACCAAAAAGAAGGTAATTTCTCAATCACCGCAGACACTTTAAACGTTTCATCTATGACCATACCTTTAGCAATAATTTCATTGATAATGCGCTAAAGTTCAAGAAATTGGTCAACCACAGATTTGTCATTTGTCATTTTGTATTCCAGGAACCGAGCAACTAAAAACTTCTTACTACCAGCAGTTTCCGCTTCATATTTTGCTTCTAAGGCAGCCCATAAGTCAAATGCAGAAAAGTTTTCTTTTGCATTATAGAAATCATACAAAGCATCTTCTAGACAGTTCAGAATGTGATTTTTAGCCATATAGTTTTTTCTGCCCCATTTTTCAAATTCTCTTTCATTACCCGGATCATTCAAAGTTTCATCAAAAGGTTTCAGAACTAATTCATCCAGCATGTGGAAACTCAAAAAGAACAACATCTTGGATTGTCATCTTTTGAAGTATTTGCCACTAAATTTTTGTGGTATGTCAACATCACTTTTAGCCATTGAAACAGAAGAAATAGATATTGTGTTAAGATAGTTGATTCTTCAACAATGGAAAACACTAAACATAAGAAAAATGTTAAAGTTAGATAAATCTCTGAAGTTGATGCACACACTAGGACAGAGCCACCTGCTCAGCAAATTGTCCTGAACACAATAGTTCTCGGGTACTCCTCAATAATGAGAGATGCTATACCCCAACAATGAAGATGTGTCCAGGATAGAACTGCTCGTTATGATTTGAATTACCACAATACAAATCACCCTCATACGAACTCAACAACAAGATAGATGGAAGGGAAATAAACACTCAATTTACGCAAAACAAAGCAAGAAGAGGGGAAAAGAGCTAGGATAGTAGCCTGCTCTGGAGTAGTTTGAAATGAAAATTTCTTTTTTCTTTTATAGCCAAAAGATGGAGTGAGATCAGTGCGCTAATACATGAGAATAAATTTTATAATTAATCACAAAATTAAGTGTGAAATTTAATTAAGAAACGGTAATAAAACGGTCAAAACATATTTTCTTTTATGACAAGAGTTATTCTCGCCGGATCATACGCCCCCACATTTAAAACAAAATTTAATGAAAACATTTATGTTTAAAAACGTAAATCTTGGTTTCCCCGTAACCTTAGCACGCTGCACCCACAAGCATACTCAATCCCGTAGCACATAAGCACCGTAAGCTCCGTAAACTCCGTAAGCACCGCAAGCAACGCAAGCTCGCAAACCCGCTATACATTATAGGATTTGATTACCCATTTGGACAGGTATATCTGACACCTTTGCGAGGGACATCAATTAGATCATGTTGAGTAATGACTTTTGCAAACTTTTTCATGCTTTTGGTGAGTATGTTGCATTATTTATTCTCATCACATATCCTGATGATGTTAAAATTACCACCAACACACCAAGGAAGGTCCCGTAATCTTCATACATTATCAATTTCATCCCAAAAAACAGGTTTATTCAATGTTTTATTAGGTCATAAATATTTGTTAACACCCATGAAAAACCATCAAATTTATTAGTGCAGGAAATGGATAATGTGTAGTCACCCACCAGAGAATCATTGACTTCAATAATATTCTTGTTCGACATAATAACCATGCCACCAAAGCTTCCAATTGATGATATGTCCAACCATAGTCAGAATGCCCACAAATTTGCTTGACATCAAAGTCTGGGAAAATTCATCATTTTAGTTTCTTGCAAAATAATGATAGGTGCTTTGGTTAATTTTATCATTTTTCTAACCATAATTCTTTTAATGTCAGAGCATATATCTCTGGCATTCCGAGATAATATTTGAAAATTCATTTAACAACTATATTACTTTTTGGTTTTGCAGCTCTTCTAGTTTTGGTGTGAGATTTACTAAGCTCATCCATAGTGATTCCAAGTCTTTTGCATTATGTAATAAGTCTTTTTGGAATGATGCCATCTAACATGCCATTATGACTTGAAAAATAATCATTTTTTGGCAATTCCCCACTAAGAGGTTCAAATCCTGGTGGGTATGAAGGAGTGTTAGATGAGGTTAGAACATCAAGACTCAGAATGAAAGAATCTTCAAGACCCAAGATTGGCGCTATACTGGATTTATGCTCCTGTAAGGAGATGTCTTGTACCCCTTCAAAAACTATCAAGTCTGAACTGAAAATCTTCTTCAATAATTGCCTAAGAATGAAGAGGCTTAGGTTTAAAAATTGGACTTTCATTTATGATTTTAGTGAGAAGAAAATTCTTAGAATGAGTTGGCACTGCTACGAAGCTAATTCCCATTTTCGCACCCATATTAAAAAGCTTATTAACTCCACATATAACCCAATTTGGAATGAACAATTTTGATGGTTCAGTGAGCTTTTCGAGTTAAGATTACATTGAATTAGGGATTGTGGAACTAGTGATCACTGGTTATTGAGATAAGAGATAGGTAATAAACACAGTGGAGGGGGTTAGTGAGGGTCTAAGGAAAGTGCGAGTAGGATGAGAAGGAAAGGAAGTAAAAGTAGTATTATGATGAATAGTGATGATGGTAGGAGGTTGCTTATGAAGTTTGAGAGGCTCACAGAGAGGGTTGGAAGAATCAACTGAAGTATCATCTATAAGAAGTTTGAAGATTCAGTTTCAGGGACATCAATATCCATCTCAGAGAAAATAACGGTATTAACAGAATCTGGTGGCTCTGTAGGCTTTTGGACCTTAGGCCAGACCTGTTTGGGCTTAGAAGCTTTACTCTTTTTCTTTCTTGACTTCCGCTTGTTTCTGGATCCATGATGACAAGATTTCCTAATTAGATTTGAATTATTTTTTTCTGGTGGAGTGGTAGAGACTGAAGCTGAATAAGCAGCCACTGCTGGAGTCAGATTAACCAAAGATTCAAGAGAGCTTTTAGGAGAAAATTTCCTCATTTTCTTTCTCTTTGATCCTAAAAAATGAGGCAGAGAATATTCATGCTTAGAATTAATTCAAATAAAGATTCAAATTTTCCGGAGGAGCAATTAAAATTTTCAGATGATCTGAAACATAATTTCCAACTATGTGCACATGAGCAAAGAACACCCCATTAAGACCCTTTAAGTTTCTTAATTTCATCCTCATGGCACTTAAATCCTCAAGTCTGAGAGTGGACGGATTAATCAGCAGAACTCCCCACATAATTTCCAATTGCATGCATGATACTTGAAGAGCAAAATTGAAAAGGTACCCCAAAAACTTAAATGTGAAAATATGTAAACCTTTGAGCTTTAGATTTCCAAATATGGCCATGCCATCTGAAAACAGAGAAGTTGGGATTCTCATATGAAAATGTAAACTCTAAATCAGCTTGTGATAAATCCTCATCAACATGGAATAAAGCTTGTGAAGAATTAATAGGGTATAACTCAAAGCTGAAATAAATAGTAATTCCTTACAAAGAGCCTTGCTAATTGGCAACCAGGAATGAACTTCAATAGGGGATGAGATGATAAAAACATCCTTCCAAAGGCCCAATGGTTTAACACCATTACTGATCTTAATGTATCGACCATATTTAGAGTTACAAAGTAAAGATCTAGCATGATTTTCACAAAGTAAAAATGATAAAGGTGATGGCATGGTTTGCGCAGGATGCGACAATCAAATACCTCATATGAAAGAGATTGAGCATAGTACAAGAAAAGGTATGTGAAATTCTAGGATGATGGTTTTGTAGAGGTAGGGTTTGGATGGTTTTATGGGTAGAAGTTGTTAGTTCTCCGACGATGAAAAATACTAAACACGAGAAAATAGTTAAGGTTAGGAAATTTCTGATTGATAAACACTCAATGGACAGAGCCACGTGCTCAGCAAATTGTCTTTAACACAATAGTTCTCGGGTACTCCTCAAGAATGAGATGCTATACCCCAACAAAGGATATGTATCCAGAATAGAACTGCCCGTTATGATTTGTATAAGCACAATACAAATCACCCTCAAACGAACTTAACAACAAGATAGAAGGAAGGGAAATAAACAAGCAATGTGCGCAAAACAAAGCAAGAAGAAGGGAAAAGAGCTAGGATAGTAGTCTGCTCTGGAGTGCTTTGAAATGAAGAATTTTGTTTTCTTTTATAAGAAAAGATGGAGTAAAATCAGTGCAGTAATAAATCAAAATCAATTTTATATTTAATCAAAAATTTATGTGCGAAATTCAATTTTGAAACGGTAATAAAACGACAAAATTTATTTTTCATTATGACAAGATTTATACTCGTCGGGTCAGACGCCCCCAAATTTAAAGCAAATTTTAATGAAATAAATTATGCTAAAAAAACGTAAGTCTTGGTTGGCCCGCAGCCTTAGCTACACCCGCAAGCATACTCATTCCCGCAGCAGTAGCCACAGTCACACCCACACCCACAACCGCAACCACAGCCACAACGACAGCCGCAGCCGTAAGTTCGTAAGTCCGCAAGTCCACAAGCGGCAAGCCGCAAAACGCAAGCGCAAGCGCACCCGAACCCGAGCCCGAGCGTGCGTGCTTCGGTGCGAGGCACCGCGCATGTGTGAAAAGTATGTTTACTTCAACTAGCCCATTGCCTTAGTCCTCCCCCAACCACAAAAGCTTCTAAGCCCTAAGGGCCCTCCTATAGGTGCAATTTTTGTGGTAATAAAGAGAGGAATCATCTTTAGTTTCTCCAATGTGGGACTAAAGGATCATTCACAAAAGTGAAAATGAGCTAGTGTCCCTTAGTGACTACTTGGTTCTAAGGTCCATTCCCACCAAGACTAAAAACAAAATATTTATAAGTTCATTTTCTCCAACAATCCCCCACATGAATGAAAACCCGATAAAATCAGAAAGCGAGAAATACTACTTAGGCAATAGGTGTTCATAAGGTCTTGAACCTTTGCTTAATGAGAAATTACCGGAACTACTTGATGGACAGTGAACGCGATGTCTTGAACTGCCATCGTTTGGTGTAGTTCATCAATAACTTCCACGCATGATATCTCTCCAGGTGCTGTCAATTCGTGCCGTTGTGTCCATTTTGGCCCTGGACGTATCCCGTTTGTTAGAATGCTCTAGAGAATCAGCTCAATTCTCATAGGAAGCGGCCCACTTCCTCATTCAGATAGGTGAGTTCCATCAAGAGTGTTTACTGCTACACCTCACTTCAATCTTAAATTGAAAATATATAACTCATTAAGACTTAATAAAAAGTCATCTTTCACATGGAGTCACACTATCACGTCTACACCATAGGGAAGAGACAGAGAATGAAATTCTCTGATGGTGTTTCCTTTAACCCACCACAAATTAGTTGTACATTCAAAATCTTGATCTTGGGATCTCCAGTCAGCAAGGTTGAGTATCCTTCATGGAAAGTTTAATTGATGAGCTTAAGCCCCTTCTCCCTCGATGCATTACTAACTATCTCCTTGGACAAACCTTTCGTCAAAGGGTCCGCGATATTCTCCTTAAACCTTGTCAACAGAAATAACGCCAGTTGAGATTAGTTATTTTAGGGAATTGAGTCTTCTACGAATATGTATAGACTTCTCATTATAGTTGTTGTTTTTAGCATTAGCTATTGCAGCTTGACTATCACAATGTATAGATATAGCTGGTACAGGCCTATGTCAAAGAGGAATGTCTTCTAAAAAAGCATCTTAGCCAAGCGACTTCCTCTCCTGCTTTATCTAGCACAATAAACTCTGATTCCATAGTGGATCGAGCTATTCATGTATGTTTGGAACTCTTCCAAGATACAGACCCGCATGTTAGAGTGAAAACATATCCACTTGTAGACTTAGACTTCTCTGAGTCCGATATCCAGTTCGCGTCACAAAATCCTTCAAGGACCGAAGGGTATCTCTTATAATTTAAACAAAAGTTTAAAGTGTACCTTAAGTACCTTAACACTCTAATAAGTGCATCCTATTGCTCTTGTCTCGGATTACATGTATACCTACTTAACCTACTCACAGCATAGGCAATGTCGGGTCTCGTACAGTCCATTAAATACATCAGACTTCCTATGACACGTGAATACTCAAGTTGTGAAACTTCATTACCCTTGTTCTTCTTGAGTCTACAACAAGGATCATAAGGAGTACAAGAAGGTGTACAATCAAACTTGTTATACTTTCTAAGCACAGATTCAACATAATGAGATTGACTAAGACTATATCCATTAGAATCTCTTCTAATCTTCATCCATAAGATTCTATCAGCGGAGCCTAAGTCTTTCATGTCAAAGTTCTAGCATGTTCTTAGTGGAATTAATTAAATCCATGTTTGTACCAAGTATAAGCATAACATCAACATACAAGCATACAATCACACAGGCATCATTCACAAGTTTAATATAAACACACTTGTCAGATTCATTAATTTTAAAACCACTAGAAATCATTACATGATCAAATTTTTCATGTCATTGTTTAGGTGCTTGTTTCAAACCATATAAATATTTTTTTAGTTTACAAACTTTTTTTTCACAACTTTTCACTACAAAGCCCTCAAGTTGTTCCATATAAATTTCTTCATCTAATTCACCATTTAGAAAAGTTGTTTTTACATCCATTTGATGTATCTCTAAGATATGAACGGCAGCAATAGCAATTAATATCCTAATGGAAGTAATTCTCGTAACAGGTGAATAAGTGTCAAAGAAATCTACACCTTCTATCTAATTATATCCTTTAGCTACTAATCTAGCTTTGTATTTTTCCACAGTTCCATCTATCTTACGTTTCCTTTTGAAGATCCATTTACAACCTATGGGTTTACACCCTAGAGGTAAATCTACAATCTCCCAAGTATCATTCTGTATAATAGAATCCATTTCACTAATGGTAGCTTCTTTCCACCATGGAGCTTCAGAAGAAGTCATGGCTTCTCTATAAGTCTGTGGATCGGTCTCAGCTAAGCATGTTATGAAGTCTGTCCCAAAATATTTTTCAGTTCTCAGTCTTTTACCTCTTCTAGGCTCAAATTCATCTTCCTCTACAGGTAATGACTGACTAGTAGAAGGGACACCTAGGGGATCAACACATATCATGCGAGATTCAGATTTCAAAGAACACAACATCCCTAGGTTCTATAATAGTATTCACACCAATTTCAGATATTTCAGAACTCACAACCATAAATCTATATGCAGTAGTATGTTCAGGATACCCTATGAAGACACAGTCAACAGTTTTGGGTCCTATCTTGGTTCTCTTAGGTGGAGGAATGGACACTTTAGCCAAACACCCCCACATTTTAAAGTATGCATAAGAAGGTTGTCTACCTTTCCATAACTCATATGGACTTTTTGTCTGATCCTTTAAAGGTTACTCTTTTCAAGACATAACAAGCTGAGACCACAAGTTTGCAGGTAGTCCTGAACTAATTAACATGGCATTCATCATCTCCTTAAGGGTTCGGTTTTTTCATTCAGCCACACCATTAGATGTGGTGAATAAGGAGGAGTAACTTCATGTATAATGCCATGTTCTATGAAAAAATATCTTATGGGATTACATATTCACCACCACGGTCAGACCTAACAGTTTTAATTGTAGCACTCATTTGGTTTTCAACTTCTAGATTATATATCTTAAAGGATTCTAAGGCATCATCCTTACCTTTAAGTAAATATATGTGACAGTACCTCGTATAATCATCTATGAACGTGACAAACCATTTCTTACCACCTCTAGTTTGAACTGATTTCATGTCAACTAGGTCTGAGTGAATTAATTCTAAGGGTTTAGAATTTCTCTGAATATTTTTTCTATAAGATTTTTTAGCATATTTTGATTCTATGCAAATTTCACATTTATGTTCTTTATCCAAACTAAATTTGGGTATGCAGCATATGCTAGCCAGTTTGTTCATTGAGTTATAGTATACATGACCAAGTCTACCATGCCAAACATTCAATGACACACAAACATAAGCCTAAGAATCAAATTTATTCATTTCAACAGAGGTTATATTAAGTTTGTAAAGACCCCCAGTCTTATAACCCTTTCCTACATAATCCTTACCCTTAGTGACAATCACTTTCCCAGATTCAAAAACAAGTTTAAAGCCTTTATAATCTAACACACCATAAGATACAAGATTTTTGCAGATGTCCGGAACATGGAGAACTTCATTCAATGTGAGAGTTCTGCCAGAAGTGAGCTTTAGCCCAACTTTGCCTTTTCCCGCAACCTCTGTTGTGGACGAGTTACCCATGTAGAGTTTCTCCCCTTCCCCTACCTTCTGATAGGAGGTGAACATATCTTTGTTTCCGCAGACATGCTTGGTAGCACCAGAGTCTACCCACCAGTCTCTCACATTGGTTACCAAATTGACTTCAGACATTGTGCCGGAAAACTCGATCTTGTTGTTTTCAACCAAATTAGCATTGTTTTTCTTATTATTAAAGTCCTTATGTTTTCGACAATGCATTTCCATATGGACAGGAATTCCGCAAACATAACACGCACCTTTAATTTTACCAATGTCATATTTGGGTTTCGGGAAAGTTCCTTTCTTGTGCGGACCAGGCCTGCCGTCGCCCTTTTCAGTATTGGATACTTGTGTTCACTGACATGAGCCTTGTTGGACATGTCCCTTGCGGAAGATACATTCTTGTGCTTGGAGCACAACAATTCTTCCACTTGAATCTTCTTACCCAATTCAACCATACTGACTTCACCAATTTCATGTCTCAATCTTCGTTTGTATTCAGACCATGAAAAAGGTAATTTCTCAATCACAACAGACACTTGAAACGTTTCATCTGATAATGCGCTGAAGTTCAAGATTGCCATCTTTTGAAATCTTTGCCATTGAATTTTTGTGGTCTGTCTACATCACTTTTAGCCATTGAAACAGAAGAAATAGATATTGTGTTAAGATTGTTGGTTCTGCAACAATGAAAAACACTAAATGGGAGAAAATTGTTAAGGTTAGGAAATCTCTGATCGATAAACACTCAATGGACAAAGCCACCTACTCAGCAAATTGTCCTTAACACAATAGTCCTCGGGTACTCCTCAAGAATGAGAGATGCTATACCCCAACAGAGGAGATGTGTCCAGGATAGAACTGCCCGTTATGATTTTGTATAAGCACAATACAAATCACCCTCAAGCGAACTTAACAGCAAGATAGAAGGAAGGGAAATAAACAAGCAATGTGCGCAAAACAAAGCAAGAAGAGGGAAAAAGATCTAGGGATAGTAGCCTGCTCTGGAGTGCTTTGAAATGAAGAATTATGTTTTCCACAAGTCCGCAAGCCGCACCCGAGCCCCAGCCCGAGCGTGCTTCGGTGCGAAGCACCGCGCATGTGTGAAAAGTATGTTTACTTCAACTAGCCATTGCCTTAGTCCTCTCCCAACCACAAAAGCTTCTAAACCCTAAGGATCCTCCCTTAGGTACAATTTTTGTGGTAATAAAGAGAGGAATCATCTTTAATTTTTCCAACGTGGGACTAAAGGTTCATTCACAAAAGTGAAAATGAGCTAGTGTCCCTTAGTGACTACTTGGTTCTAAGGTCCATTCCCACAAAGACTAAGAATAAAACATTTATAAGTTAATTTTTTCCAACAGAAGTTGAGTTAATGATAGATTCAAGAGCAAACTCTATTGAGAAACATCCACAAAAACAATCACTATCAGGGATGAAAAGGGAGAGAGGGTCGGCTTTAGGATTTGGTTTAGAAAAGATAATATTGCAAGAAAAAACCATATTCATTACATTGTGTGTTAACCAGGAACCAAATTTTGTTTTCCTTATATTTCCAAGTTCTCTTACCAATATCACAATTCTTAGCTGCTTCGAAAAGTATCTGTTGAAGATTTCTTATTAAAGAAATGGGAAAAAAGCCTCTGGTATAACCATTGGAATAAAACTCAGTATAAACGGTAGGGGATAAATGGTAGATTTACTACTATAAAATTGAAAAAAAGCTTTTAATCAACTTGCACAAAACGATGTTCAGTGGACATGATTGAACGAAAAGAAGGTTAAAGTTGAGGGAATCTAATCTAATTTAGGGATCTAGACCTAAAATGATTTAAAAAAAATGCAGAAAAAGGGAGAATGGTAGAGAATATAGAAACGACCGTTTTCTTCATCTCTGCTAGATTTTTTTTATCACCCCCTTATATTGAGTACTTACGAGGAATAATGCGTTGATAGACATTATTTTACAATTTTGATATTAATTTTCTTGTAGAGACCAAGTGGAAGTTGTGTAAAAAATTTTTATTTTGGCAGAAAAAAATCTCATCGAACACCACATTCCCATTCAAAATAATGAGTGTGTTTCACAATATTTAACTTTGTCACCAATTAAATTGAATTTCCAATGTTAATTACTTACGTATGGTTTATTTGAAAAATAGTTCTCAGATTTAAGAATTTTTTATTCGTAAATTAAGGAATTTGATAATGATTAAAATTTGGATGTTTTACAAAATGATCACATTTCCCTAATTGGTTTTACAAAATGATCATATTTTTAATTAGTGTTTACAAAATAATCTTTTCCCATCTAATTTAACATTTTTGAAAAAAATTATGTTATGTTTTCTAAAAAACCATCACTCATTTAACTTAAGTGGTTTAGGTAGTGGCGATGAAGTAGTAGTGGCGGCGGTGGAAGCTTCGCTTAATTTCGGAGGGAAACCGATGAACCCTTTGGATGAATGTCATGTAATGATCCTGAACCGGACTGAAATTCGCTAAACACTAGAGGGGAAGCGTGAACCCTAGAGGGTGAATGCCATGTAACAATCTTAAACCCATTGTGTATGGATAATTAGGTAATTGCCGTCAAAGTTAACTGTAAATAGCGACATAACTCTAAAGTTAATAGACAAATAACCATTTTACAAAGAGTTTGTAACAGTGTAACTCTTTTATGAACCGGATTAAAAAAGTATGACCGCTTTAGATAATACTCTTAAGATTTTAGCATTAATTTTTTTAAAATCTATATGTTATTTTTATATATATACATAGGTAAATCATAAATAAAAAAATTATGCTTCAAAAAGAAAAATTTATAAAATATTCAACTACACTGTTCAACATTTGCCGAATGGTAGTCAACATGAGCTGGCCTGATTTAATTCCCTAGTTACATAAAATTGGAAGGGAGATATAGGGGCTCCAATATCAATAGAGGAGCTCCTCTATGAGGCGAGGTGACCCAATTTTCCGTTAAGGGATGTCCTAGGGGTAAAGTTAAATGTCTATTTTACCCTTTATCCAATAAAAAAAAGACAAATTTGTCCTTTAATTAAATCTTTCCATCTCCTCCATATCTTCTCCTTCTCCATTTTAATCAAATTTCTCCATCGAATCAAAATTTTATCGCCGATTAAACTTCCAATTTCGTGATGAAGAATACTAATAAATGTGTAGAAAGTAGTAGTGATGACAATCCGGATAAAACTAAATTACACTAACTAATTTGATGATATCACGATTTGAAAGATTGATTTTTTGTTGTTCGGGTTTCATGTCGAACCCAACCGTAACTTTCTCTGAATCACAAAAAATCAAACTTTCAAATCGTGATTTCATCTAATTTGAGCCATAAAAAGATCAAGAGTTTAAGCTAGAGGTATCTAAATGCTACTATGGTTGATTGAATCAAAATCTAGGGTTTAACAAAAAAAAAACGACAAAATTTTCTTAAATTCTATCAAGTTTTTCTTCCCACAAAACACAAATTCAAAAAAAAAAAATCAAATCATTTGATTAGGTAAAAGATTATGTTTAATTAATCATGATTAGTTTAAATTAATCTTAACTAATTAATGTAATTAAGATTACTAATGAGGGGTGGTTTGGGTATTGTGAAAATATTATGGATAAGGGGTTTTTGTGTTTTACTTCATAATGTCCCTATTTCGTCTTATTAGAGAAGCCCCTTAATCAATATTGGAGCCCCTATATCAGCCTTCTAAAATTGGTACCCGTAGCACTTATCATTCTTTCTGATGAGATAAGTGAATTCAAGTTGGAGAAGATTTCATGTCAGTGTTGTTGATAGGATCAAGTCTGCATTGCATCATCTAGACGTCGCCTACTTGGTACTAAAATAGTGCCGTACCAACTTGAGTCAGATAATATCTATTTATCTTTGATCTTTTAACATGTTTCAACTATGAGCCAACTTCTAAACATAGAATTCTAGTTTGTTATAAATATCAAAACCCCCAAAATATCTCGTTATAAATGGTTCACAAGTGACAACTTGCTGGAGTTCACGTCACTAATAAAGGGGAAGTATTCGATTATTCACAAACCTTCTTTACCTTACTGATTTTTCCTCCGGGATGAAATTGAGACATAAATGTATATATATATATAAGGAGAGGGAGAGAGCACAGATCAAACCAGATGGTGTCATTGGGAAATACAAAAGCCGATATTATCGGTGGTAAAGTTATTGGATGATATTATTAGTGATCTGAGATCGAAACTCGCCAACATTAAATTCTTTACCAAAAAAACGAAGGTAACCGTTAAATTACCTCAGGCAACAGTAAACATAATAAGTAACAATAACAATTCCCTTGAATGTTATTTTTTGTTTGTCTAACGAGAAGAACAAGAACAATAAAAAGCAACTAAAATCAAAATCAAAGTAAATCTGTTACATACTGCACAAATTCAGTATCATTTTCAAGACCTGACATAGTATCAGGTGATAAACAAACTTCAAGATCAACACTTCCACCACCATCCCTTCCTGGAAAAGCTGATATTTTCCCATCAAATTTATTAGCTTTACCACTACGTACAGCTAATGGTCGACCCCACCCAAAATCATTATCATACATTGGAAATCTTGGTGAACTTCCCATCGTTATTGATGCACCATCAAAGTTTCCTAGTGGGAAACATCTTGGGTTCTTCTCCCATTCCTCTACTCCCTGCACCACTGTATCATGATTATGTGCTCTGACATTTTTATTCAACATCTCAGCACCCCAGCACAAATCTCTAGACAACAATTCACCTATTGGAACAATGGTTGGGATACTCTGTATAGCGTTACCGAAATAATACGGATCGATACGTGGTTCTAAACGGTGACGGCAGTTAACTGCCATTCGAAACGTGGTTGGCTTTGATGCCGGAAGTTTTCTTGCTCGTGTTACTGATCTCCATAATTGAGCACTTAATGATTGAAACGATGAAATCTCAACGGTTGGATTAACTGCCGTCTTCCCGTTTGGGTTTTGATTCTGATCGTTACTCAGTTTCCCTATGATCTCATACCCGTTCTCGAATTTCTTGAAATTGTTGGCTCTGGATTTCAATTTCAGAATTGATTCTCTACTGAAATGGAAAACTCTTTCTCTTAATGGAGCATCAACATCAAATGTTACCCTTGGATTTCCATCGGGAAATTGAAGAACAGCTTTAGAATCTTTCACATAATTTCGAGTGAAATCAGGTTGTTTCGTAATCTTCTTAACACCTTTAGTAATCTCAGCAAAGGTATTAAAGAAATTCCAGAATGAAGTACCATCAGTAACAGCATGATTAACGGCACAACCAACAAAAACACCATCAGACAATTCCGTTACTTGCACAGCAGCTAAAGGCCTGAAATGACCATCATAACTCACAACTCCATCATAAGTAAAAAACTCTCTAATAACTTGAGGTAAATCATTATTATTGTTAAGATGATTGTTTGGTGGTGGTAGAATATCACGAATTGATAAATGCGTTGCATTTGCTTCGACGAATTCGACACCGAGATCATTACAATCGATATGTACGAAACCGGAGGAATCGGTTTTCATACGACCAGCGAGAGCAGGGAAATGAGAAAGAGTTTTAGAGAGTGAAAGCCTGAGAAGAGGAATTAGAGAATCAAATGGAATGTTATCAGGACGAGTTAATAAAACTCCTTTTTGAATGTAATGACATGAAAGCATAGGAAGATCAGAAACAGAGAGTTTAAGATCTTTGATGGTTGATGTTTGATCTGGTTTTATAGTGCATCTCGAGATTATCATGGTTTTAGAAGCTGAAGAAGGCATTTTTTTTTTTTTGAATGAGTAACAATCTCTGGACTACAAAGGCTTAACAGGTGTGCGGGGGATGGGTATGGAAGAGAGGTAGTGGGGAAAGTTTATATAGGAAAATAATTTGGCTTCGTGAACTTATGGTGGGCGCGGATGTTTGGTACTCCTTGTCTCGCTCTCTTTCGATATTTCGTTATTTTATCATATCTACAAAATTGATTAAGAAGCAGCAATACCGTTGAGCTTTCCTTTTTCTTTCTCTTTTTTTGGATCTTTTTAACGAATTCGGAAGGAAGGCAGTTGGCCTGAGTGTCATTGACAGACGACATCCCTCTGTATTAAGCTTAAATTAGGTCAAATTAAATAAGTGAAAGTCTCATTTTTCCTATGATGGAAAGAGTATTAGGTTTTAGGAAAAAATTGGAAAAATATCTTAAAATCAGAGGTCATCTTAGAGACATGCCCTAATTGCTCATATTTTAAAAAAAATACCTCATTTCAACAGTTTTTCCATTCAAGTCAGTTAAGTGGTCAAATTGACAGACATGTGACTTCTCACGTGTGAAAAAAGACAATAATTATCCTTCAGGATTAAGTTGGTGGTGGTGGTTCATGGTTCAAATGATGGTGGTTCATGGTTAGGGTTCAGGTGGTGGTGGTGATGGCTCAAGTGTTGTTTCTGGTGGTTCAGGTGGTGGTGGTGGTGGCGACGACGGTGGTAGCAGTGGTGGCGGTTCAGGTGGTGGCATCTCTATTTCTATTTAAAAAAAGTAAGGTTAAATGGGACATTTCAACCCCATTGACCAGTCAAAATGTCCCAATTTGATCACTTAACTGATTTGGGTGGAAAAATTGATAGAATAAGATATTTTTCCAAAATATGAGAAATCGGAGCATGTTCCCAAAAAAAATCCCTGATTTTAGAACATTTTCTCAATTTACCCAAGGTTTTATGAATTTGCATCAAAAAAGTTTATCTCTTATTTGTAGAGTGGAATTTTTCATATGAAATTGACAAATGAAATATTCCCTCTACAATTAATTAATAAAAATTAATGATGCTAGGGTATAAAAATCTCATAATAATCACCATGAGTTAAGTGGATAATAGCCTCATCCTCTAAACTTATGTTTGCCCAAAATGACAGTGCTAAATTGGTGTGAACAAATAGTAACGAAACTAAGGGATTCTCCGCTTGCTCTCAAAATTCTAAAACCGACCTAAAATAAGATTTTTAGGCCGGATATATGAAGAAAAAAATATATTTTTCCATTATGATAAGACAACCAAATTTTAATAAAATAATAATATATTATCGTATTTAGTGAGATCTTTATAAATAAAAAACCTATTTATGTGTATATGGTGGGGTGTTTATAAGATTTTAGGTATTATAATATATATGATGGATCTGCAACAATAGAAAACACTAAACAGAAGAAATTGTTAAGGTTAAGAAATCTCTGATTGATACACACAATGGACAGAGCCACCTGCTCAGCAAATTGTCCTTAACACAATAGTCCTCGAGTACTCCTCAATAATAAGAGATGATATACCCCAACAGAGGAGATGTGTCCAGGATAGAATTGCCCATTATGAATAGTATAAGCACAATATTATTCACCCTCTAGAACTTAACATCAATTTAGATGGAAGGAAATAAACAAGCGATGTGCGCAAAACAAAGCAAGAAGAGGGGAAAAGAATACATGATAGTAGCTGCTTAGGCAATAGGTGTCCATAAGGTCTTGAACCTTTGCTTAGTGAGAATGAAAACCCGATAAAAATCAGAAATCAGAAAGCGAGAAATACCTCTTAGGCAATAGGTGTCCATAAGGTCTTGAACCTTTGCTTAGTGAGAAATTAATGGAACTACTTGATAGACAGTGAACACGATGTCTTGAACTGCGATCGTTTGGTGTAGTTCATCAATAAATTCCACGCATGATATCTCTCTAGGTGCTGTTAAGTTCGTGCCTTTGTGTCCATTTTGGACCTGGACGTATCCCGTTTCTCAGAATGCTCTAGAGAATCAACTCAATTCTCATAGGAAGCGGCCCACTTCCTCATTCATATAGGTGAGTTTCATCAAGAGTGTTTACTGTTACACCCCACTTCAATCTTAAATTGAAACTATAAAACTCATTAAGACTTAATAAAAGTCATCCTTCAAATGCAGTCACACTATCACGTCTACACCATAGGGAAGAGACAGAGAATGAAGTTTGGCCCAAAAGATTTTTCAGTTTTAAGTCTTTTACCTCTTCTAGGCTCAAATTCATCTTCCTCTAAAGGTAATGTCTGACTAGTGGAAGGAACATCTAGGGGATCAACACATATCATGCGAGATTCAGATTTCAATGGAAAAACATTTTCAAAAAACACAACATCCCTAGATTCCATAATAGTATTCACAACAATTTCAGAAATTTCAGAACTCACAACCATAAATCTATATGCAGTAGTATGTTCAGGATACCCTATGAAAACACAGTCAATAGTTTTGGGTCCTATCTTGGTTCTCTTAGGTGGAGGAATGAACACCTTAGCCAAACACCCCCACACTTTAAAGTATGCATAAGAAGGTTGTCTACCTTCCCATAACTCATATGGAGTTTTGTTTGATCCTTTAAAAAGTAATCTGTTCAAGACATAACAAGCTGAGAGGACGGCCTCCCCACAAGTTTGCAGGTAGTCCTGAACTAATTAACATGACATTCATCATTTCCTTAAGGGTTCGGTTTTTTCGTTCAGCCACACCATTAGATTGTGGTGAATAAGGAGGTGTTACTTCATTTATAATGCCATGTTCTATGCAAATTCTCATATAGGGATTACGTACTCACCACCACAGTCAGACCTAACAGTTTTAATGGTAGTACTCATTTGGTTTTCAACTTCTAGTTTATATATCTTAAAGGCTTCTAAGGCATCATCCTTTCCTTTAAGTAAATATGTGTGATAGTACCTGGTACAATCATCTATAAAAGTGACAAACCATTTTTTACCACCTCTAGTTTGAACTGATTTCATGTCAACTAGGTCTGAATGAATTAATTCGAAGGGTTTAGAATTTCTCTGAATGTTTTTCATATAAGATTTTTTAGCATTTTTGATTCAACACATATTTCACATTTATGTTCATTTTCCATACTAAATTTGGGTATACATCCTATGCTAACCAGTTTATTCATTGAATTATAGTTAACATGACCAAGTTTACCATGCCAAACATTCAATGACACACAAACATAAGCAGAAGAATCGAATTTATTCATTTCAACAGAGGTTACATTAAGTGTGTAAAGACCCTCAGTCTTATAACCATTTCCAACATAATCCTTACCCTTAGTGACAAATAACTTTCCCAGATTCCAAAACAAGTTTAAAACCCTTATCATCTTAAACACCATAAGATACAAGATTTTTGCAGATGTCCGGAACATGAAGAAATTCATTCAATGTGAGAGTTTTGTCAGAAGTGAGTTTTAGCCCAACCTTGCCTTTTCCCGCAACCTGTGCTGAGGACGAGTTACCCATGTAGAGTTTTTCTCCTTCCCCTACCTTCTGATAGGAGGTGAACATATCTATGTTTCCACATACATGTTTGGTAGCACCAGAGTCTACCCACCAGTCTCTCACATTGGTTACCAAATTGACTTCAGACACCGTGCCAGAAAACTCGTTCTTGTTGCATTCAACCAAATTAGCATTGTTTTTCTTATTATTATTAAAGTCCTTACGTTTTCTATAATGCATTGCCATATGGACAGGAATTCCGCAAACATAACACGCACCTTTAATTTTACCAATGCCAAATTTGTGTTTCAGAAATGTACCTTTCTTGTGCGGACCAGGCTTGCAGTTGCTTTTGTTGTCGCTTGTGGAAGACTTGTGTTCACTTACATGAGCCTTGTTGGACAAGTCCCTTGCGGAAGATACATTTTTATCTTTTGAACACATCAATTCTTCCACTTAAATCTTCTTATCCAATTCAACATACTGACTTCACCAGTTTCATGTCTCAATCTTCGTTTGTATTCAGACCATGAAGAAGGTAATTTCTCAATCACTGCGGACACTTGAAACGTTTCATCTATCACCATACTTTCAGCAATAATTTCATTGATAATGCGCTAAAGTTCAAGGAATTGATCAACCACTGATTTTTCATTTGACATTTTGTATTCCAGGAACCTAGCTACCAAAAATTTCTTACTTCCAGCAGTTTCCGCTTGGTATTTTGCTTCTAAAGCAGCCTATAAATCATAAGCAGAGAAGTTTTCTTTTGCATTATAAAAGTCATACAATGCATCTTCTAAACAGTTCAGAATATGGTTTTTGGCCATATAGTTCTGTCTACCCCAACTTTCCAATTCTCTTTCATTTCCAGCATCATTCAAACTCTCATCAAGGGATTTTAGAACTAGTTCATCTAACATATGGAAACTCAGAAAGAACAACATCTTGGATTGCCATCTTTTGAAATCTTTGCCACTAAATTTTTCTGGTCTGTCTACATCATTCTTACCCATTGTTGCAGAAGAAGAAATATTGTGTTAAGATTGTTGGATCTGCAACAATGGAAAACACTAAACAGAAGAAATTGTTAAGGTTAAGAAATCTCTAATTGATACACACAATGGACAGAGCCATCTGCTCAGCAAATTGTCCTTAACACAATAGTCCTCGGGTACTCCTCAATAATGAGAGATGATATACCCCAACAGAGGAGCTGTGTGCAGGATAGAACTGCCCGTTATGAATAGTATAAGCACAATATTATTCACCCTCTAGAACTTAATAACAATTTAGATAGAAGGAAATAAACAAGCAATGTGCAGAAAACAAAGCAAGAAGAGGGAAAAAGAAGACACGATAGTAGCTGCTTCTGGAGTGAGTTCAAATGGTGAAATTCGTTTTCTTTTATAGGTAGAAGAAGAGAACGTATCCCTCAATTCCGTGCATGAATCACGGGCATTATGGTTGAAAATTAATTCCACGCATGAAGCACCTTGATAATGGTTAAAACGGATTTAAAACGGTTAAGAATAATTCTCTCCTAAAATCTCGTCGGGTCATACGCCCCCACATTTAAAACAAGATTTGAATTAGTCATAAATTCTTTTAGGAAAATATATTTTGTTTCAAAAACGTAAGTCTTGGTTGGTCCGCAGCCACAGCCGTAAGCCCACAAGCTCACAAGACGCAAGACGCAAGCGCACCCGAGCCCGAGCCCGTGCGTGTTTCGGTGCGAAGCACCGCACATGTGTGAAAAGCATGGTTGCACCAACTAGCTCATTGCCTTAGTCCTCCCCTAACCATAAAATCTTTTAAACCCTAAGGCCCTCCCTTAGAAGCAACTTTCTAGGTAATAATGAGAGGAATCATCTTTAATTTCTCAATGTGGGACTACAAGTTTATTCACAAAAGTGAAAATAGCTTAGTTCCTTAGTGACCCCTTGCTCCTAAGATCCATTCCTACCAAGACCAAAAACAAGTAATAATAATAGTTCATTTTCTTTAACAATATATAGTGGATACTTTATATAATAAAATATATTAGAATAATAAGAGAAGAAGATATATTATAAAATAATAATTACTCAACAACATAGACTTGATCGTAAGTGATAAAAGTTATGTCACACGATCAAATTTCTATCGAGCAACAGATTATCTGATAGATACTCTGCAGCAGTGTACAGACCGATAAAAATATCGACTTACAAACCAATTTATTCATTTACCATGTCTATAATGGTTCAAAATAGATACATTAATTGATTTTTTCCACCCCATAAAATTTGACCTTAAAAATACTTTCTGAAAATAATTTTATAATATTCTTATAAAATAAAATACAAACCTATTTTTTTAAAATTGAGGCATTTTTAGTCCACCTGTGGTCCAGAGACAAAATCGGGAACACACCGATGCCATTATTGTAAATCCATATGGTGCTTCGAGGTAGATGGAGCCATGTCTAACTATAAACACGCGATAAACACGCTTTTAAGGTACCACACATAATATTTGTGCTTCTATAAAAGACCACGTGTAAGGGCAACATCCATCAAAATGCCAAGACATGGGCACTTCCACTGATGGACAGTTACCACGGACCTGCCACACTGCTATTTTCCTCCCTAGCTTCCACTGAGTTAACACCAGTACAACTCTTTCTTATTTAGCTTAGCTGGTTAATAGATGCTGAATAGGACTCCACATGTCATACTCTTTTTCTAGTATGGTCGTCTTCGTCTTGCATGCCTTCCCCGTTATTCTGTAATGGTTAAGTAGAGAGAATTTACACAGACTAGGAGAAGAGATGTAAATTCTCTGCCTGATTGAGTAATTTCTGATCAGCGAACATAAATGTCTGTCGTTCAGACACAATCCCGAAAGATATATCGTTATAAATCAACTAGATTTACAGTTAAGTTATAAATATGGCGCTGACTTATAACAGGATTTGGTTCAATTGTCCAAATCCCGAAAAAAGTCGGATTACGAGCTACTTGTCCTAAATAAACCATACTAGGACTGTCAATCTTTATCCGAAATCCGACATTTGTTTTCAATAATCCGGGATCTTATAGGATATTATCCGTTATAACAGATATCGGATATCGCATACGGATATTCTTATCGGATATTGAAGGTTAACGAAACGGAACCGGCTAAACCATTATCCTATAGGATATTATCCGTATCCGATAAGGGTGTAACTGAAGTGTAAAAAAAAAGTTTAAAAGTTAATGTTAGAATTTCTTCTTCAGTCTCATTTTTTTCTTTCCGATTTATAATAGGTTTTCTTCGGGTTATTAATTAGGTAATTTAGGGTTCCTCAAATCTTACTTCAATTCCTCAGGTATTCCCTTTTTCCCTTGGCTGGAGTGTTTATGATTTAAATTTCTTGTATGTTTTTGCAGTTGCAAATGATGATTTATTTGCTTCAAAAATTTGGGTTTTCTTCAGTATCATCATTTGTGTGTTGTAGTTTTTGATAAAAGGGATTGTAACTTTTTGTACTGAATTCATTAGTATGACTAAGGTTGTTGTTGATTATTAAGTGTTTCATGAAATGCCTCAAACTAATTTCATTGTGCAATTCTGGTCCTGGTAGCTAGAATGTAACAGTTTCAGTTTGTATCATTATGCTCGATGTTTCAGGTAAATAGTGTCTCCTGGTCTAAATGTAGGTATTCCAACTAACTAAATCGTTAAGACAATATCAGATTGTTACTCACCTACACATTGAGTTTACCAAGAGGTCACAATTTACCTTCTCAATGATCCTGGAATCAAATCCATGAGTCACAACCACAATCTAAACACAGCACTGGTGGAATCAAGGCTCATTCCTGGGCCAACTTACTCTAAACATCATGTGATCCAAGGTCTTGGAATTATATCTTTTTGCCTTCGCTAAGGAAAGCAAATATAATAGTTCTAACTTTTTCACTATTAAAATCTGTACCTTCTCCTTAGTGCTCCACACTTTTCTCTCCAATTTTTATCTGCACTTTTGTTTATTTATTGGATATTAAGTGATTACTAACTTAAACACGAAGTCATAAGTGATTATTCATTTATCCTTCATGTTGTCTCCTGTTGTTTGGGCTTAAAGAGCCTCTGTTAGTACTTTTTTGTAATCTATCATGTTTGTTCCAGGTTCATGATCTGACGGAGGGTGTTCAAGAGTTGAAGCTCTTTATAGAAATGCATAGACGTGAATCAACCGATTCAAAGTAAGATCAATTACTTGATTTTCTAGTAAGCTGATTGTGATTATTTTTTCCAATATTTTTTGTCTGTAATCTGTGTGCTATTTTGCTTTCTCTCTCTTTCTTTTACTTTCGCTCATTGCTGATTGATTAAAATTTCATGGAGAAATTATTAATAAAATATTTATGATTCAAAGTAAGATCCTTCATGTTGTCTCCTGTTGTTTGGGCTTAAAGGTCTTGTAAATGACTGCAAGATTTAACTCCACCATTGTTTGTGCAGTTCCTAAGAGAGTGGAGTCCTCTTTACACAACTAATCTGCTCTGTACTCGGATGCTGCCAGTATATTCGATGTTTCCATGGATACCTTACTTAGTTGCCAATTCAAGCTGGGTACTCGGGGAACTTGCGAACAGTCTTCCTGAAGTGCGTCATCTTTACTCATTTCTTTCACAGTATATTGGTTATACTCTTCTTTACTATCATTTTTCCTAAATATTTTGAGGGTCACTTGTGTGTTCTCACGGAAGTGCACGTGCACGAATTAGTAGGGGAACTGCTATTCATTAACTACATTATTTCTTGGTTAGGAAATGGAGGCTGATGTATACGAGGCCTTGCTAACATCATTAGTCATCCCTGATATGGAAGATATCTCATGTTATCCTGACCGAGCTTCCGCCGCTGGGGCTATGGCTGAACTTCTTGAAGTAAGGAGCCATCTTAAGTTAACTCAGTTATTTTTATGTGAAAAATCCCTTTCCTCTCATTTTTATTTATACCTCATGTTTTCCGCAGAATGACTACTTCCCACCTGATTGGTTGCCATTCTTACAAGTTGTGGTTTTAAAAAATTGATAAAGGAGACGACAGTGATTATTCCAATTTGTTTGATCTTTTGTGTACCCTATTGAAGTTGGGAGATGGAGAGATGCTATTCACATTCATTAGGTTCTATCATCCCTAGGGCAGATTATTTCGAAGCACATTAGGATCAAGATTCATTAGAAAGTATTAAAGTTTTCTATAAGTTTTCAATTTTTTATTTTTGTGTTACATTTTGCATTTTATGTTTCCTATCGGATATTTATCGGATATTATCGGATATCCGATAACCTTAACGAAACGGAATCGGATATGAAGGTTAAATGTCTGTCGGATATTATCGGATATCGGATATCCGATAAGCTTATCGGATATCGGATACGGCTGAGTCAATATCCGTTCCTTAACATCCGTTGACAGCCCTACTGACAGTTAAGATGGTGTCAATTTGCAACAATTTGAAGCAAGAAAATAGAAAGTCCGTTATCAGCAAAATCTTTCCTATTTAAACAACCCCAATCATTTCTGATTTGGCCGGCATTTTCTTACCTGTATAACACAAATCCCGATGAAATATCCTACAAAATGGATTAATCAAGTGTTGACCTTATCTGTATTATTAGTACTAGTAGTATCTCAATTTCAAAATTATAAATACTAAATGAAACAACCTTAATTTTTGATTTAATCGGGTGAATTATTTGCAGTATTATCCTGTAGTTATCATGATCACATGGAGTGAGAGAACGTCACGCATGGAATTAAGTTAGGGATTTTTAGGAATATGTCCCAAATTATATCCTTCAGTTGAGGATATGTCTTGTAACGGCTGGAATTAAGGGGTATGTTACAGCCGTCCATTTTTTCCATTAAATACATATTTTTAGACAGTTATGTCCTTGATCAACTTCATATTTTTCCGGTTAAATCAACTCCCGCTTCCGTTAATCAATCACCATCATGATCAACTTCATGAATCCGGGATATATTTTCAATTTTCCTTCTCTTTAACCATTAAATATTTTATGTGTGGAGGGCATAACTGTCTAAAAATATATATTTAACGGAAAAAATGGACGGTTGAACATATCCCTTAATTCCAACCGTTACAGGACATATCCTCAACTGAGGGGTATAATACCGGGACACGTTTTCAATTTTCCCATTAAGTTATTAAGTTAAGTACCGTTCGATTAACGGAAGAGCCGCACAACTTGGATGTGGCAGCTAGTTCTAGTTACCTTTGTACATCGGCTAACAGTAGAAATATCAAATCAATGACTGGATAAGAGATATTTAACTAGGAACAGTTGTAATGCAGAGTATTTGGTTCGAAAGAAATCATTGAATTTTCAGAAATCAAAATCATGTTAGATTTTTTGTAACTTCTCAGTCAACAACTTCGCCTAGGATCATGATATATTCAGCTAGGATTCCACATTAACCTTTTGTTTTTTCATTTTTCTTCTTTCGATGGGGATATGATTTCCAGATAGCGATTTCCAAAACCACAATTCACTTGCTACTCTGACGTTTAACTAAACCAATTATTTACAAATTAGAAACTGTCACGAGAAATATCCAAAAACACCTTTCTTAAAATTCTAGCTAATTAACATGTACGCTCGTACATGCATCACAGTTGCTAGTAGTCAATTCTTCTATCTGACCGTGCGTAATAGTGGTGATGCATATATATATATATGCTTTGTTGCTATTCAAGTGGTACATAATTGACCAATGTACTCCACAGTTGCTGCAATTGCTAGTAGTCAATGACTCAAATTTTTTAGGACATTCAACGTACTTACTGATTTATTATACACTCACTGACTGTTTCCTTATACACTGTATATAGCAATAACACTATTTGGACGGTGGTTAAATTCCAATTTTACTTCTACATTGACTCATTGCTTCAAAATGTACTCTACAAAGTTCATTCTCGTTTCAAACCACTTGTGTTTTGTTTGGTTGTTGGGATTAATATATTACTCTCTCCGTCTTAAAAATAATTATATTTTTATTTTTAAATTCGAATTATTTTTAGATAAAAATTAAAAAGTAAAAGAATTATTTTTATAAGATAAAAGTAGTTTTTTTATTTTTTTAAGAAAAAGATTTAAGATGTTAGAAAGACTAGAACCTAGTTTTAGGTAGTCTTATTAGTACCTTATTTCATCTGTGATATGTAATTAAAATACTGAATAATGTGTAGAATGTGTACATATTTTCAGTTATTTTAAAGCCTAGAAATATAGAACAGCAGCTTAAAAGGCTAATACCTGTATAATTAAGATTTAAGAGGTCCATTTTTTTCATGACGCTCTTAACCGCACATATTATGGAGAAGCATCTTTAGTGGTTCGAAAAGAAGTATCAGTTTTTGATTGTTTAAACAAATATAAATTTGAATTAGCTAGTAAATTAAAATGGTACTTGTCTAATAATTTAAAATTATGGCTACCTGATTAATTATGACATCTATTAATTAACTTTAGGTAAGCATGCTATGGATGGTTGTGGATGAATTAGACTCGGAGTATCCGTACAACTAGCAAACTAATAAATCCAAAAGAGAGGGAATAAGCAGGTAAAAGGAACACTTTTAAGATATGAAAACGACTTCGTCTTGATCCTAAACTTCTTAATTAATACGGAGTATTATTTATAGGTGAGGATCTCTTGAAAATTTATTAGTACACTGTCTTACTGTGTAGTACGGATACACTATTTTTGATGTCTTGTCCGCGTTTGATGCGGACACAAACGTGGACCCAACACGTCTACAACGGGTGTCAGACACAGCATGTATATGTTCCACGTGATTTGGTATATGGATGCACGCATCGGATACGTGGGATATATGTTTTAAATGCACATTTAATTTTTTCTTCATAAATATTTGAAATGCTAACCTTAAACTCCTTGTAAAACTACCTTAACCAATATATCACGAGCTCTTTTTTTATTTATAGTTTACATATTTTATATTTAGTATATTTACACATAACACCTTCCTACTAGTATTTTGTTTAAACTAATTTATAAGGTCTAATAGTTTTTACTTTAAGTATAATATTAAGAGCAAAATTCAACCCTACACCCTCAACTTCAAAGTTGTAGGTGCTCTAAGATTGCTTTATAATATTATATTTTTTAATTAATAAAAACTTTCCTAAATATTTATACCATTATCAGTCTTTTATATGTAAAAATTATATATTATATATATATATATATATATGATTTGTTATATATACGTGTTCGCGTCCTAGTTTTTTGAGAATTTATCCATGCCCGTGTCACCGTGTCCGCATCAGTGCAACCCAGTTGTCTTACACTTTTGACACCAATTTTTTTTATAAAACTTGAATAATAATAAAAGTCGGCATGATGTTTATCTGTTTCAATGTCGATTGTCTAGAAACGACATGATATTCTTCATTCTACCATATCGACTCTAAATTTTCTTAGATTTTTTGTAAGGAAATAAATGAAATGTAAAACTAAAAAAATAATATAAAAATATAAGAAATTAAAAAATTAAAATTAAATAATTAAAGGGATAACTTAATCTTTTTACAGTTTTAAGATACCCTTTATCAGAATATCTAGGATGGTTTTAACCTCAGCATCCCCCAACTTATAGGGCTATCTCTAAATATAGGATCTTCTTGAAGGTCTAGATTTTTCATACCACCTAAGATTTTAGGCCACCTATACGAGAAAACCCATCTCCAATGGTTAAATCTTAAATATTTTGAGTGTGATATGACAATTAAAATGTGTTAGACCCTCCATGTTATTTTTTTTTTAATAATTATCTTTAATTTTTATTTTAAATAAAAATAAATAACCAACAAAAAAAAGATTTATTTTTCTTTCTTATCTATATATAAAACTCTAAAAATAAAACCATATACCGTAGGAGATGGTTCATGAGATAAGAAATCTGTTTTTTGTTACATATGTAAACCCCTGTAAATAACAAAACCTACACATATAATTTTTAGCACCCACTATTAAAGATGCTCTTAGATTATTATGTATGACAATGTCGACTTGGTGACTAGCTAGCCTCATTGTGAAAGAGACATTGGATTTTATGTTTGCTAGGAAGATCCCTTTAAAATTTACGACGAATTTAAGAAAAATTAGGAATACGTATCATTATTTTAAATTTACCCTTGAAGATTTGTTTTACGCTTTACCAATTTTAGATATTAATATAGATCTAAGAGCAATTAATCAATAACATGAGTTCTCATGGGAAATGAGGGCCCTTCCTCCTGTTATACCTGGCGACTCATCGACTGCTGACCCATCGAACACCATCAGAAGAACAACAATCATCTCAGTCAGCTGGACCAGCCCTAGCTTGGATTGGATTAAGATCAACAAAAATGGAGCCGCCAGAGAACTCACAGGTATTTCAGGTGCAGGATTTATATGTAGAAACTCAGAGACGGGAACAATTTTGGCAATGACACAATCGCTCGGAATTACAACTGCCTTATCAGTTGAAACTTGGGCCATGCTACTAGCCTCCAGAACTGCAACAAGTAGAAAATGGCCAAAAGTTATCCAAGAGACAGACTCGGAAAACCTCAAAAGACTTTTGGCATCTCCAACGGCACCGCCTTGGTATATCTCAGGCATGATCATGGAGATAAAGCTAAGAATGTGCCAAACACCTCACTGTACTATCCGACATAATTATAGGGAAGACAACCAAACAGCTGATGGACTCGCTAACCATACCGCTGATGACAGTAAAACGGATAATCTATCAACAAAAATATGGGACCAGGCAATCCTAAATTTTTTAAACCAACTATACTAAATCACTCTATAAGTATCACTTATTCCCATATAATATTTTTCAGGATTAACAAATTTTATATTCATGCTTTAAAAAAACAAAAAAAAAACAAAAAAACTATGGAGGGGTATATATTTTAAAAACTATGGAGGGCTATATATGTAAAGTTTGCTTTGGGGCATCGGAATCTCAAAACCGGTGTAACCGGTATTTGCATGAGGCCTATTTTCTTTCAACATGATTTGTACTCCCTGTATTAGGATTTAGATTGTGGGCGAAGAACTGGACAAACTGTATTAGGCCGTGAGTAGCGTCTTCCGTGATAGAATTGCCAATTTACCATACCGGCTAGATACTCCCCATATTCTCACCTTTTGACGTCGTTCATTTGTCTGGGCAATGATTTAGCAGACAATTTAATATTGTTTACCTGATAATTATTATAAAAAATATATTATTATCTTTATTGTCATTATTATAGTACAAAAAATACATCGAAGAAACCTAAACCATCAGAATTAACAACCAGCACGTTGGCCCTAGCAATTGATAATTTGGCTTAAAGAACAGCTGGTATCGAGGAAATACTTTTTATTTAATATTTTAATCCAAAAATGGTTGAATAAGTCAGATTTATTTTAATTTAATTAACAAAATATAATTGATAATGATGAGCTATATAAGCACTAGTTCCTACTGCTTTTTGCAGAGTGATAAAGAGCTAACTAACTTAGTCCTACCAACAGCCAACTAATCGGCAGAATTCATAGTCCCCAAAATATTTGAATGAATTCGACATTAAGGTTAGATAATTTTTTAACTTTGTCCCAGAAATTTTGTTTTTGTCTAGTCCCGAAATTATTATTTGGTTGTAGATGTCACCTGTGACTACTAAGTGGGGTGTGTACATGATACACTGCACCCCGAATCCAATTATTTCCTTGGTTGGCGGGCATATTAAGAAAGTATCTAACCTAAAATAAAAATACATGATGTTCAAGTCAAAAGGCAAAATCCCCCACTTACTCAAAAAGCGGCACGAGAAAAAAATAAGTATATCTTAATTAAGTAATTAGAAAAGGGGGTCTAATTTTACTATCTTTTGGGGTGTGTGGGGGGACATTTCGACATTTTATTTTACTGCAGTTGTGAGTTAACAAGCTTGAGCCGCCGAGTCAACCAGTTGATGAGTTCGAAGATTTTAGTTACACATTTGATCATCTTGTGGTATTTGGAAGCAGAAGTTAGTATATATCAACTAGGTTTATTGAAATAGTAAATATTTTTTTTAAGGGATTCATTTTTATCTTGATAATCATTTTTAAAATATATTGTGACGACCATTTTTGGTGGTCAATCACAAATAAAAACTTAAGTTGCTTATAAATGACAAATTCTTCAAGTATAATTGATACAAAAAAATTATAATACAGGGAATCATCCCTTAAATATAAACGAAAACAACTCAATATATAACGTGGTTCAGCTAATAAGCCTACATCCATTGGAAAATACAGTTTATTATTTATCAACATATATTTGGTACACATGGTTATATAAGGAATTAAAGTAATTTAGTTCAACAGAGTTCTTAACCTAGTCTTAGCTTTTTCCCTTCTTGAATTTCCTTCAGAGTTTTCTCCCTCTATTTTTTGTTATCCCCTTCTTTCTATTTTGGGGTTGGTATTTATAGTAAAATATGATGGGTCCCTCTTCCTCACTCCATCTTATCTTTAATCTGCTTGATCTTATCTTTGTCTTAGGGCGCAACTCATCTTATTCCATTAGTAACGCTTCTTACTAGTTCCGCTTGCTGATGCGTAGCTTCCCTTTGGATTGAATATTTATTGGTCCTTTGTCTTTATTATGTGGAGGTTGGCATGTGTGACGTGTGGAACTTGACGTGGAACATATTTACTCTTGCATGACTAAAATTTACAGCGCGCGCGTAGCAGGGCGCAGATGCCTATGGAGCGCAAGAGATAGCCAGATGATTAGATGATTATGGGGCGCAAGAGATGGACATATGATTATGGGGCGCAAGAGATGGCCAGATGATTATGGGGCGCAAGATATGTCCAAATGATTATGGGGCACAAGAGGTAGCCAGATGATTATGGGGCACAAGAGATGGCCAGAGCACAGATGATTGTCTTGGCTATTGATGATACTTTTTCTTGTGTACTTTCCATGTGTCTTGTATGCATTAATTTAGTCTGACTTTTCTGCTACCGATGTCAGCTGATGTGTAATAAATGTTTTATATCTGTCTTTCTTTATTATTATTTTGTTCTTGTACTTCTCGGTGTAACATAATATGATACTTTCTTCTTATAATGTGAACACGTGGAACTGATGATTTTATGTCCTTATAATTTCCCCCTTTTTGTCTTTTGGATTTCTCTCCCACGTGCCTAAAATTCAAAAAGGCAAAAAGTAATGATGACCATTGGGTTTTGTGCCCCTAATAAATTTGAATTTCGATGGTTTCATACGTTTTCAAGAAGACACGCCGTCTGGATTCACGCCTTTTGAATTCCTTTTTACAGTCGTGTCAGTTCACTAATTCAGTATTTAAGAGGAAGTTTTGTCATTTTTCTCATTACTTTTCGATTTCCAAGCTTGTAGCTGCTTGCATTTCTGATCTTCTCCTATCTTCTTCTTCTTGAAGTCTTTATTCCTTAAACTTTTCCGAGATTCCTCGTTTGATCAAGGTTTTTACTTCCCAAGATCAAATCTTCGCTGATTTACTTCATCTTATTTTACTGGTGAGACTGTTGGACTTCTTTTGTAAAAAGTTTTGCATGTTGATTTTTCTGTTAAGTTTTGCATTATTTTATACTGTTCATCATTGTAACCTTGTTTCTTCTCGGTATGTAGATTAATCATGTCTGGTGAAGATAGTAGCCGTGCCCCCAAACATGCTTCCCAAGGTGACCGACATTCTGCTGGCAAGAAAAGGGATGAAGGTAGACCTGTGCATCCTAGGAGAATTCGTAGTCTTTCTCCTTCTCATGTTAGATCTACTACCAGAAGTGACCGGGTTCATGAGCTTCTTAGCTTCAAAAATATGGACATGGAGGAGTTCAAAAGGAACTATGGCCTTCAGGATTATAACGTTTCCCTTTATAACTCCCTTGAAGGAGACAAGATCTCCTTGAATATGATTCTAAACTTTGATTATTCTCCCACAAGATTGCTGATTATTGTTGGTAAAATAGACGCTGGGTTAAGGTTGCCCTTATATGACAGTCGACGCCCCTACATGTTTGAAGTTAGCTAGCCGTAGTCAGGCTAAAAATAGCACCACGAGTTCAGTTGCGCAGTACAATGGAAATTGGTGGAGAATTCTGGATGAATGCAGCATGCGCAACGTTGGGCAAACCAACTTCACCTGCTATACACCTAATCCTGCGTACCGCGTCCATTATACAGTGGAGAACTTCCATTTTTCCTACTCTGATTCATTTGCTGATAAAAATTACATGAACTGGAGTGTTGGCCCTGGACGCACAAGAGGCGATGGAATCCATTTGTTGGCTGATATTGATGCTACGAAGATTAATCTCATTCTGGGAACGGAGGAATCTTTGGTTGAAAAGCTGCGTCGGGATCATGATTACCGGTGGTATCTTACTCCATTGGTGATTGAAGGGCCTTGGATTTATGGCCAGGCTTCGAAAAACACAGTACGGAGCCTTCATGAACGGTTCCCCACCTACTGTCCGTGGCTATTGAACTTCGACGAGTTTAACTTCTCTTATGGTGATATGGTAAGCAATGATTTTTTCAGTTCTCCTTATCTTAAGTGTTTCGTAAGTTGTTTTCTTAAGAAAAAAAATTACGCAGCCTCCAGAAGAGAAAGAAAGTTTAAAAACTGATGTAGGCACCAAGCGCAAAGCTACTCCTCCATCTGACAAGGTATTGCTCCGTCTTGTATTGACAAGGTACTCAGAACAATTGAATTGCGTGTTGCTAACTTACTTGTAAATGTTAACAGGGTCAAAAGAAAATAAAAGCTACCCCACGTGCTTCTTCCAAGAAGGTGGCTAAGGCTGATCCTCCTCCTAGCCAGCTTATTTTGAGGATAGAAGGCGGCGTGGTGCAGAACCTAACTCCAATAGCTTCTCGTCCTGCTGCGTTGGGTGATGTTGCAACAGAAGCCCCCCAAGCAGCGGATATTGAATCTCCTCTGGATGCGAGCTCCGTCCTTTCTTATTTCCTATCTCATTCTCCTATATTTCACGTCGATGACATCGTTCTTTCTGAGTTTGTGGATGATTTGACTGACAAGAAGCAGGCTGCGCCCCTGACAGAGCTGAACGGAGCTGTGATTGAGTATGCTCCTGCCAGGATGGAGACCATAGTCGAAACGGAAGTTGAGCATGCTTCCACCGAGGATGACGTAGCTGCTAACATGGCAAATCCTTCCCCCGCCTTGGTTGCCAATACTGCTGATTCTTCCCTTGAGGAAAACACAGTAGGTGCTTTTGGGAGCGCAGAAAGGTTAGTCTCCCGTTCTGAGGAAGGAGTGTATACTGCTTCAGTTGCTAGCGGGGAGAGGGCTTCTCGTAAGGAAAAGGGCAAGAGTGTCTGCGACGTTGATAATCTCATTGGAAGAGAAGAAGATGCGTTTGACTGGTTCAAGGAGAAAGACCTGCTTTTGATTCCTAGCACGCTTATCCAAAGCCTACCGATTCCGCTTCCGTTGCCAAATTGCGAGCGGACATGCATTCCGTTCCTTTTGATACGGTGATGAAGGCCTGGCCAAAGGACAATGCAAGTGAAGCTTTCCCTTTCGACGTTGAGGTGCCCTCCACCCTTGCCGAAGTCCTTGCAGTGGCAGATGGAGCTGTATATGCCCGTCCGCAGCAGGCTCTTATGCAGGTATGTTTCTTATAATTCATTTATTTATTGACTCTTATTTCTTTATTTTCTATTCTAATGCTTATCTTTGATTTTACAACTTGCTTATAACGAGAGTTGCTCTCTGATTGCGTACAAGTTCTTCCAAGCTCGTTCACTGATGATGGAGGATAAACTCAGGAGTGCTGAGGAAGAACTTGTTGAAGTCAGAGCGGGGGCTGATTCACCTCGCCTTCGACTGTCGGAGGGTGGTGCTGCTGAGTTAAAGCAGGAGAATAAAGAGCTCCGACAGCAGATGTCTACTCTTCAAATCCAAGGTTACAATACTTCATTTTCTATGTTATTTTATTTTCCTTTAGCACATATTTCTGAAATTCTTTATGGGATCAGAGGGGGATTCAAATCTTGTTGTTGAACTTCGGGCTAGAGCGACGTCTTTACATGGGCACGTAATGAAAGTCACTGAGGGGAACGTAAAGGTCAAGGAGAATTTCAATAAACTGGTGGACGAGAGGAATAAAATTCTCATTGCGTATAAAAAACTCTCGATGGAGTATGCATCTTCGAAAGAAGACTTTGCTAGCAAAGAGGGGGAATTTGATGCTGCTATTTTATGTAATAATGATAGCATTGCTGAAGCCATGGTGAAAGTATGAAAATTAGAAGAGGAAAATCGAAAGCTTTATGTAGAGCGCAAAAATATCCTTGCTGAATTTTCTCGGTCTAGGTCGCAGCATGATTCCAGACATTCAAATTTCATGGCGAAGCTCATCAAAGAAAGAGATAACGCAGCTGCAGATTCTCATGCTAGAGGAAAAGCTCTTTCGGAAGCTCAAAGTCAATTCCGCAGCCTCTCAGATAAAATCCTTTATCGAGATATTGATATTCAACGTTTACATAAAGAGCTTGATAAACGCACTGAGAAGATTAATTTGCTGCATGATAGAGGATTAGCAGATGAAGTTGATATTGCGCAATATAAACAAGATCTCGAACAATCCACGAGAGATTATGCTAAACTTCTGAGTGAATTTGAGTTTCTTGATCTTTCTAATGACAAAAATGTCCGGGATTTACAGAAGTTTGAGCCCCTTGCTATAGGTAGTTTATCTTGTATCAAAAAGTTATTCTTACTTATTTTTTACATAGTCTAACAATCTTTTGTTTTCTATGTAGATTTTGAAGGAAAGTTTAAGAAAGCAGCTGCCAAGGATGAGGAGTCTGATAAGGAGCTGAAGAAAGTTAAGATTTTGTCCGCTAAGGTTGAGAAGGAGCTTTCTGAAGCAAATGACAAGCTGAAGGTGGCCAATGAGCAACTTGGGGAAGCCACAGCTAAACTGGTTGAGGCGCAAGACCGAGTTACTCAGATTACTTCCAAGGCGGAAGAAGCAGATGTTAATTGGAAAACTGCTGTCAAGTGCTACTCTGATGACTTGTCCGCGGCGGAGGAAAAGCTTGCGTACTGGCAGAATCAAGCTTCTTTGCCTGAGAGCAGGGCTTCATTAGATGATGGCAAGATACAAACGTACGAGGATACGCTTATTGCTTCACGAGAGAAGATAGAGTACATGAAAGTGGAGACAAAACGGGGTATTGCTCTGGAAATTAATAATACCCTTGATAGGGTTGCGAAGGATGGTTGGACCAAAACCTATCCACGCAGGGTGGTTCCCGAGCCTGCCCCCCGTGCTACTCCTGCTTCAACTTCTGATCTCGCTTCAAGTGTTAACCCAACTCCTACCCCTGATCCCGCTCCTTGAAATTCTTCTTGTATCTTGTTGTGTATCATTTTTGTTCTTGTAAACTGTGATAACATATAAATAAAAATAATTATTTTCTGATATTCTTTTCATTCTTTTGACATTTTACTTTTGTTCCTGCAATAAAATCATAAGATAAATTGATTAATGAGTATATAATTTGAAACCTCAAGGATTTATTGTACCTTGGGATCCTTTTGAGGGTGCGCTTCACATAGTAATTTCTCTCTGTCCAAGAGGAAATTACCTATGTGGCCCCTGTTACTTGATATAATAATTATTGTCATATAGGGTATCTCTTGTTAACGGATGTACCCAATAGTCAATGTTTAAGACTTTTACATGGGTCTCCTATGAGATTTTTCCTTTATTTGCTTTACCCCGTATGAGCACAAATTACTATACGATTGCATAGAAAATTACGGATAGTATGGTTTAAGATATTGCGCATTCCAAGGATGTCGTAAAACTTCTCCATCCATATTTCACAAATAATAGGATCCTTGTCCCGCAATGTCCTGTATGATATAAGGACCTCCCCAATTGGGTGCAAACTTTCCAGTTTTTTGTTCTTTTGATATTCCGGAATTTGTCGCAGTACGTACTGTCCTTCAAAAAAATGATGCAGCTTTAGTTTTTTTCCATATTCACTTGCTAACTTTCTTTGATAATTCTTCATCTTTTATAATGCAACTTCTCTTCTTTCTTCTAGATCATCCAACTTTTCAAGCATTAAATCTTCATTTAAATTCCTTTCACATGCCTCTGTCTTGTTAGTTGGTAATATTATCTCTGTTGGTATGACTGCTTCTGCCCCATAGGTAAGTAAGAATGTTGATTCTCCAGTGGAAGATCTCCTTGTGGTGCGATAGGTCCATAGAGTGTTATGAAGTTGCTCACACCATCGCTTGTCATGCACTTCCAGAGTCTTCTTGAGATTAAGTGCAATTGTCTTGTTAGTAGCTTCAGCCTGTCCATTGCTCTGGGGGTAAAGTGCAGTTGACTCTCTGTTTTGGATATTGAAGGCTTCAAAAAGCATGTTAATATTTTTTCCCTGCAGCTGTTGTCCATTGTCTGAAACTATTGCCACTGGGATTCCAAATCTACAAATTATGTCTTCAAACAAGAATTTGAACACATCCGAGTCTCTAATGTGTGCAACTGCCTGGCTTCCACCCACTTGGTGAAATAATCTGTAGCTACAATTAGGTATTTCCTTTTCCGTGTTCCTTCAGGCAGGGGTCCGACAATATCTACTCCCCACTTTGCAAATGGCCATGGACTAAGTATTGAATTAAGTTATGTTGTCGGCGCTCTGATTTTCTTAGCAAAACGTTGACATTCTTCGCATCTTTTGACCATATCTTCGGCATCCTTTTGCATTGTGACCCAGTAATATCCCTGCGTTTTTTCCTTGAGGGCCAATGATCGTCTCCCGCTATGATTCCCAGCGTCACCATAATGTATATATGTTAAATTCGATGTCCTTCTGGCTGTGATACACACCGAAGTAGTGGTCCCATGAAGAGCTTTCGGTATAAAATTCCATCCCATAATTGATAGTTAACAGACTTTGATTGTATTTTTCTTTCTTCCTTGGCGTTCGCAGGCAATATTTGTTTTAACAAGTAATGATGCAGTGCAATCCTCCAATATTCTTCTACGCACATATCCTTTGGTTTTTTGGGGTATATTTGCGTCATTTTTTGTGGCCGAATCCTCAAGATCTTCACTTATTTCATCTTCCACATTCTCAACTGCCCATACTTTAATTGATGGTTCATAAATACGTCCAATTTTGACGGCAGATGTGTTCGGATCTTTGATCATTTAGGAGATAAACGCTAACGCATATGCATGACGATTCTTATCTCTGGACAAATGGCGAAAAATGATGTTTGGAACTTGGGACGCTAACTTTTGCACGAGGCCTTTGTATTGAATCAAGTCTTTATCAATTGATTGATATTTTTGCTCAACTTGTCGGATTATCAATTGTGAGTCACTTGTCAACCGTACCTCGGTAATTCCTAGTTCAATAATTAACAGGAGGGCATGAACCACAGCCTCATATTCTACAATATTGTTGGTGTGCTCTCCAAATTCTAAACGAAAAGCATGTATCAATCGCTCTCCCGTGGGTGTTGTTATTACAATACCGATTCCTGCCCCCTCTTTATTTCGGGCTTCATCAACAAAAACTTTCCATCTCCGAGAATTGACAAAGTCTAAGATGTCCTGAGAGTCATCCTCTTCCATTCCTGGTAACCCCTGGATTTCGAAATCATCGTCTAATGGCAAATCTGCAAGAAAATCGCCAAAACTTAAGACTTTTGAGCAGTTTGCATTTCAAAAAGAATGTGAAATTGTTCCAACTGTGCATTCCACTTTGCAATTCTCCCCACTTTTCCTGCATTTTTTAACACTGATTCCAGTGGAGCCTTGCTTGGTACTCGTACATAGTGCGTTAAAGAATATGTGCGCAGCTTCTGCTTGGCAAATACCAGTGCTAATATTAACTGTTCAATCTTGGTATAGTTCTTCTCCGCAAGGTTGAAAGTTTTGCTAATGTAGTAGATTGGTTTTTCCACTTTATCATTTGTTCGTACCAGCACTGCGCTCACTGCATCTTCTGTTGCAGCTATATATAGGGCCAAGATCTCTTCAGGCTGCGGTTTCTGCAATGCGGGTAAAGTCACAAGATATATTTTGATGTTTTGAAAGGCTTGTTCGCAGTTTTCATTCCATATAAACTTGGTTCCCTTCTTCAGAGTATCAAAAAATGGTTTGAACTTATCCGATGACCTTGCAATGAATCTGTTAAGCGCTGCTACGCATTCGTTCAGTTTCTGTACTTCCTTAACATTTCTTGGGGATGACATATTTACGGTAACCTGTATTTTTGATGGATCGACTTCAATTCCCTTTTCCGTAACTAGATAACACAAAAACTTCCTTGATGTAACTCCAAAAATGCATTTTTCCGAATTGACTTTCATTTTGTATTTGCGCCAAACTTGGAAAATCTCCCTCAAGTCTTGTAAATGATCCTTTGCCATCTTACTTTTCACCAGCATGTCATCTACGTAGACTTCCAATGTGCGTCCTATCCAAGGTTTGAAGAATGCATCCATTAACCGTTGGTAGGTTTCTCCTGCATTTCTCAATCCAAACGGCATTCTCGTATAACAATACAATCCTCGTGGGGTAAAAAACGCAGTATGCTCTTGATCTTCCTCGGCTAGTGCAATTTGGTTATATCCAGATTGTCCATCCATGAAAGAAAAGGCTTCGTGTCCTTCGACAGTATCTACTAATTGATCAATGCTTGGGAGTGGATAATTGTCTTTTGGGCATGCTTTATTTAAAATGGTGAAGTCTATGCATATTCTCACGCCTTCAGTTTTCTTTGGGACTATGACCATGTTTGATATCCACGTTGGGTAGCGCACTTCTCGAATGAATCCTGCGTCCATTAGCTTCTTCAATTCTTTTTCTATTGGATCCTGATATTCAGGTGCTACTTTTCGCATCCGTTTCCGAAATGGTATGGTGCCCGGATGTATACGTAATTCATGTTGAACAATGCTTGGGTCAATTCCTGGCATGTCTCCTATTTTCCATGCAAACACATCTGCATACTCTTCGAGTAATTGGATTAAATCCTGCTCCTTTTTTGGTTTCATCAGGGTTCCAATTTTAATTGCCTTTGGAAATTCTGGCGTTCCAATGTTGATGTTCTTGGTTTTCTCTACAGCCGAAAAAACAGATTTGGGGGCTCCTAAGAATGTGGGACCCCCCTTGAACTGTTATTGTGAGGTTTCACCCCATTTTCTTGTTCCTAACTCATCTCCTTTGGATTTAGAATATCTTCCTTCTTCATTGCTTGACTTGCTAGCTGCGACTTCAGACAAATACTGATTTATTGCTCCTTCCTTAGCTTGTACTTTCCTTTCCTTCTTCTTTGCTTTCACTTGTTGAGCTCTTTCTTGATTTATGCGTTCTTCCGTGAAAGCGCACGTTCTCACCATGCTCTGATCTCCTTTAATTTTCATTTCTCCCTGAGGTGTTGGAAATCGCAAGTACTGATGGTACGTTGATGAAACCCCTTTTAACTGATGGACCCAATGCCTCCCGATGATGGAGTTGTAAGGTGAAGGTGCTTCTACCACACTGAACTTGGTTGCAACATTCAAGGGTCCAGTCATTATTTCAAGTGTGACTTCTCCTCTGGGTTTCGATGCTACTCCATTGAATCCATAGATGGTGTAACGAGATGGCTCAAACTGATTTCAATCCCATTTTCAGAAATGTGTCATAGAACAACACATTAAGAGAACTTCCTCCGTCTATCAAAATCTTTGTGATATTCCAACCATACACAGGCAGGGTGAGAACCAACGGGTCGTTGTGAGTTTCTACTTCTTGATCTACCTCTTATGCTGAAAATGTTAGTGGGGAAGCCATCCATTCTTCCCATGTTTCAGTGATCCTCCCTGCAACTTTAAATACTTCATGGTTGATTAATCTCTTGTGCAGCTTCCTGTCAATTGCTGTGTTCATCGATGATGGATTTGATTCAGAAAAGGAAATCATATTAATAGTCTGATTGTTGTGGGGGATATTAACAGCTTTCCCTTCATCAAGCTTTGAGAGTGGTGTAGGTGATTGAATGAATTCTTTTAATTCTCCAGCGTCAATTATCCCTTGAACTAGTAAAATTAAGTTTCTGCATCGATCGATTGAATGCCCCCGATAACAATGATACTCACAATATTCTTTTGAATTTAAAGTGTGCTCTGGTTGTCGATTTTTTGTTAGTGGCCATTGGAAGTCTGGTCTACTTTTTATTATTTTTAAAATTTCAGAATATGGAGTGTTAATTTTTGTAAACACTCGCTCCTGAAAAAATTTCTTCTTTCCCTCTATTCGTGGACGCTTAGGTTCACTAGTTTCAGCCTTCTTTGGAAAAAAAAATCCTGACCCAGACGATGGTTCTATTGCATCTCCTGCTGTTGTGATACTATCCTTGGACATTGCCCCTGTATGTCTTGCAGTCTTGCACATGTCTCTATTATTTCTCTAAGGTGCCCTTTACTTTTTGGATTGATATTATGGATATCAACAAAGAGCTGACTTTTTCGGTCATCTATTCCCCACTTGTAGTTGTTAATGGCAGCATCTGGCTCAACATCTCCAATTTCTTGGCAGATTGCATGCCACCGGGCTGTATAGTCATGAATTGATTCTTCTGGCCATGAAGCGAGAGAATATAATCTATCCAATCCCGAGTCAACGGGCCTGTTGTATATATATGCTTCCAAAAAAATTCGAATTAGCTGTGCATACGAATGAATAGAACTTTCTTGCAATTTATCATACCATGCCAATTCCAGTCCCTTTAAACTTGATGGGAAACATCGACACATTACAACATCATTTTTCTCCCAACGCACCATGATTCGGTTGTAGTATTTCAGATGTGGGGTCGGATCCCTGGTACCATCATAGCATTTAAAAACAGGAACGTTGTATTCTCGGGGCATTGGTGCAAATGCTAAATGGGGTGCCAATGGCGTTCGCCTAGCTTCCTTTAACACTTCCTCTATTCGCCCACCTTCTTTATTCCTTAGGTTTCTTATTTCTTCCCTCATTTGCTCCATAGCTTCAAAGTATTTTTTCCATTGATCATGTTGTGGTCATGTGTTTGCCCGATTCATCCTTTCTTGTCCAGGTTGCTGTGGGATCTCAGTACCATTCTTTGATCTCGACTACTTCTTTCTCTTATGCTTTCGAATCTACTGGAACTTACTTCTTGTCCCCGTGTTCTGGTCGAAGCTGGCTCCGCATTCCGCTGGATCGTTTCTAATTCAACGTTTGATTTTCTTTAGTTAATCGTGCGATTTGTTCAGCACAAACTCGTTGCTCTTTGCGCACATTACTCATATCCTCCATTAAATTTTGTAGATGATCAATAGTATTCTGGGTATTATCCTGTGATGGAGAACGATTATGTTCATAATTATTTTGATTATTCTCCTGAAGTGAAGAATATCCCTCTGAATTGCTTTGATGACTCTCTGGGTTATTTACTATCTCCCTTTGTTGAAGAATTCCTCTTGCGTAACTCTCTTGATTTCGTGAATTTTCTGCTTGTGACATATTTTCTACCTTGTTTGATTTTCTTTCGTAATGTTTGGTTTTCTTCTGATACCAATCCTCTGCTGCTTTTGAGAATTCCTTTGGTAATTTTCTATAAAAATTATATGATTTCAAAAAAATTATTTATAAAAACATAAGTAATTCAAACCATTTCAAATGAATATATACTTCATAAGCTGAATAAATCTTTCATTTTCCTTTAATGTGTACAAATTCATACAAAAAAAGGGTAACAAGTAATTCTAAGGTTCAAATTTTTCTTACTTATTAACGCTTTTTGTATGAATCAAAGATTTTGTATAATACAATAGACGCTTTGAAATGATACAGAGAATAAAATTTTAGCGACCATTACATGATCGACAACAACCAAAGTTTAACTTGTCGAGAAATGACATTTTAAATGGTAAAATGATACAATAAATGCTTTAAAATGATACAGAGAATAAAATTGTAGCGACCATTACATGATTGACAACAACCAAAATTTAACTTGTCAAGAAATGACATTTTAAATGGTAAAATGATACAATATGTGCTTTAAAATGATACAGAGAATAAAATTGTAGCGACCATTACATGA
>JAJJMC010003761.1:12852150-12992632 GCA_023531435.1 Papaver californicum | reverse complement strand
CAAAATTTAACTTGTCGAGAAATGACATTTTAAATGGTAAAATGATACAATAGATGCTTTGAAATGGTACAGAGAATAAAATTATAATGGAAATTAAATCAAAATTGTGATTCAAGGTAGGATAAATCCTTTACACGTCCCTGTTTCTAGCGCCAAATTGTGACGACCATTTTTGGTGGTCAATCACAACCAAATCTTAAGTTGTTTGTAAATGAAAATTCTTCAAGTGTAATTGATACAGAAAAATTATAATACAGGGAATCATCCCTTACATATAAACGAAAACAACTCAATATATAACGTGGTTCAGCTAATAAGCCTACATCCATTGGAAAATACAGTTTATTATTTATCAACACATATTTTGTACACATGGTTATATAAGGAATTAAAGTAATTTAGTTCAATAGAGTTCTTAACCTAGTCTTAGTTTTTTCCCTTCTTGAATTTCCTTCAGATTTTTCTCCCTCTATTTTTTGTTATCCCCTTCTTTCTATTTTGGGATTGGTATTTATAGTAAAATATGATAGGTCCCTCTTCCTCACTCCATCTTATCTTTAATCTGCTTGATCTTATCTTTGTCTTTGGGCGCAGCTCATCTTATTCCATTAGTAACGCTTCTTACTAGTTTCGCTTGCTGATGTGCAGCTTCCCTTTGGATTGAATATTTATTGGTCATTTGTCTTTATTATGTGGAGGTTGGCATGTGTGACGTGTGGAACTTGACGTGAACATATTTACTCTTGCATGATTAAAATTTATAGCGCGCGCGTAGCAGGGTGCAGATGCCTGCGCAAGAGATGGCCATATGATTAATTGGCGCAAGAGATGGACAGATGATTATGGGGCACAAGAGATGGCCAGATGATTATGGGGCGCAAAAGATGGCCAGATGATTATAGGGTGCAAGAGATAGCCAGATGATTATGGGGCACAAGAGATGGCCAGAGCACAGATGATTGTCTTGGCTATTGATGATACTTTTTCTTGTGTACTTTCCACGTGTCTTGTATGCATTAATTTAATTTGACTTTTCTGCTCCCGATGTCAGCTGATGTGTAATAAATGTTTTATAGCTGTCTTTCTTTATTATTTATTTTGTTCTTGTACTTCTCGGTGTAACATAATATGATACTTTATTCTTATGATGTGAACACGTGGAACTGATGAATTTATGTCCTTACACATATAACCCATACTTATTTTTTTCGTGATCGATAAATAAAAAAACTTATTGATCAGTAAAGATGGCACAATTATTAACATTGCCCTAGTCAAAAAAACAATAAAACTAATGGTACTAACGAGTTACTGGAACTGCCTCAAGATAGACCGAAATAAATTTTGTGCCAATTGCCCACTAATTAACATAATGCAACAATTCAAACTCAATTACCTTTATTTATGACAACAAAATAAAGTAAATTCGAAGACCTTTCAGAGAATGAGAATTTAGTTATATTATGATAGTATTTTACATGAATCATATATATCGGGTTGTTCTGCCATTTAATCTAAGTAAAAACAAAATATAGAGACCTCCAGAGATAAAATATCAAAACTGGACTCACAAAAATCTTGAGGTGGACGTAGTTTAATTATTTTTATAAAATACATATATATTAAAATTTGTCATTTTATTCGTTTCTCAAAGATAACAGGGTCTTTTAGTTTTGTCTATCTTTATCATTAGTCCGGACTCTACCAATGTTCTTGAGTGGTCCTCAGGGGTAGAACTAGATATATTTTTGAAGAAACCTATTTTTGGACGTACATAATTTTATTAGGCATATAAGATTATAATCCTATCTAAGGTGGATTTATAAGGGATGTTTTATGATAGATACATTACATAGTTAACCTCGATTAATTTTTTATTTTACATATTTATCTATTTTTTATTTTTTTTATTATTACTTTTATATTTTTATATTTTTATTTAGGTATTTATTTGTTTTTATTACTTAAAAAATTTAATTTTTAATTTATGTATTATATCCTAATTACTTTTTTTAATCTTATTTTGTTTATTTTTAAAATATATAAACTAAATAATTAAGTAATTGAATATGTAGGATGAGGGCAGTTTTGCCATCAAGAAAATATAAGGATAAGGGGTTTTTGGTTTTACTACCAAATAACCCTGTTTTGGCATTTTTGGATATGCCCAAAAATAGGTGTTTTTTTTAAGTTTTTTTTATATTTTATAAAAAACCAAACCTAATATTAGGTTTAAGTCCAAATATAAATCTAGTCAACCTCATTCCTTAATAAACTTCTGGTTCTGCCATTAGTGACCCTAAACCCCTAAAACCTTTTATCTCCGTCCCAAGAATAAAAAAATACTATTACCTTTTCAGTTTAGCCTATAAAAATAGGATAAGATGAAAAAGCGATTATATCTCTTTACCTGGGACAAAGGGAATATTATTTATGAACGATGTTTTAGGGACCTCCCAGAATTTGAGAGGACCCTTCTGTACTTAGCTCATCCGTCCTACAAAGCTAAGGAGTGTTCTAATTGGAGGAAATGACTAAGTTATCCTTTATAAATTTATCCTAATCTAATAACCATCTAAACTTAAGCATATACAAATCTAATACTTATCTTAAACCTAAACTTAATTCATATTAACAAAAACAAACTCAAATCCTTCTTCTCTTCTCCTAATAAATCGAATTGTCAAAAGAAAATCCTTCTTTTCCCTCTTCATCTTCCAAACTATTAATCGTCGATTCGTAAACGAATTAAATTATAAGGTAATTCCCGACAAAATCAGTCATTTTTATATTTTTTGATTGTTAATTCGAGTTGAAATCATAAAAATATGGATTTAAGAAGTGGTTTCAGTGTAAAATTCGGTTAAGAACAGTTTTAAAAAACCCTAGCGAGCTGATCGAACTTTCAATTTAGGAAGAACACCAAAAACAGTTCGGTTGGGAAGAATTTTTTTTTCTTAACCGAACTTTCTTTTGTTCTTCATTTTCCTAGCCGAACTTTTATCGACCTAACCGAACTTTCTACTGTTTTTCATTTTCCCAGCCGAACTTTTATCGACCTAGCCGAACTTTTTCCATAACTCTTTTGCTCCTACATGCTCTTCATTTTCCTTGCCGAACTTTCTGCTATTTTTCATTTTCCTAGCCGAACTTTTATCGACCTAACCGAACTTTTTCCAAAACTCTTCTACTCCTACATGTTCTTCATTTTCCTAGCCGAACTTTTATCGACCTAACCGAACTTTCTACTTATTTTCATTTTCCTAGCCATAAAAGTTTATATTTTCACCAAATTTAAGTCAATCCAAGCAACAAAAACACATTAACAAGTATACCCGAGTATCCCAAACATTATAATCTTCATATTCTTCGTTGTGGTCTCGTTAATCTCGTAAAAACCCTATTTTTTGGGTTGAGATTGGGTTTGGGGAAGAACACATTCACCATCTAACAAATCATCCATTACCGGATTGTTGTGAAGATTGACGAATAATTTGTTTCTTCTATGATTTAAAGGTTCAAATTCCTCCTAGTTTGCACAAGAGTCATTCAATTTAAACTTAAGAATCACCAAACCTAGATTTCAATTTTTTTCAGTAACTCTTCTTCTCCCTCACAATAATTATAATTCTCTATCCTTAATGCTTTATCTAATCTAATATAAAACTAATAAACTAATTTAACTAATTTTAATTATTAACTCTAATTATTTGACCATTACTAAAATTATATGGATAAAAGGAATAAAAATTACTTCCCCTAGAACACTAAAAAACCGAGCCAAACTTCAGCTGACCTGCCCACTTTCATAGAACAAGATCATAGCGACGTAGACCTAAGTGTTCATATTGGATTCTTGGGAACCATCACAAGGACAGCCGTCCTAATAACTTTAGCAAAATGGTGGGATGGTCTCCTCAAATTGAGTGGGGTCCCCAAAAAATCGGTTTATGTATGCAGCATGTGCACCTAATGTGTTGCATCCCTATTAGTTCATTGGCCCAACCCTCTTTTCTTTTATGGCCCGCCCAGTCGTCTTAATTGTGCTCTTTTTTTTTTTCTTTTTTTTTTTCTTTTTTTTCCTTCTCTTTTCAAGGGGTCTCCCTTGTGATCCTCAGCTTCATGTCTGCTTAAAAGAAGGGTCAAGAGTACTCAATAGTCTATATCACGAGCTTAAGAGGATTTACCAACAAAGATATGGAATGGTGATGCATCTTGTCGGTGAATTAATGTCTTTCCCGTAAGATAACAACAACTAATATAGTAGAGTAGCTATCTAGCTGCTAGCCAGTACAGAGTACTGCTATGCGCCTTCCTACCTAGATATATATAAGTGGAAGTACATGCATGGATGGAATTGTACCGCCGGAACGGTACATTCATGTGTGATGTCTCGTTATGAATTGTGGACTATATACATCACATGTTCTGAACATTAATATGTACTAGCTAACTAGGTAGCATTTTAACATGGAATGCATTATTAACCCGGAGAAAGAGGGTTGTCATTAATACTTTGGTTCTTCGTGTGTTGCCAAACTGTAAGCCTTGATGGAAGACGATGCTAAACTTTTTCTTAGGGACGTGGACAATTCTATACGGAGACCGGAAATACCCAAAAAAATCAGACTGATAATATGATCATTATCCCACGAAGAGTGATGATACATTCTATTATAAAGGGTTTGGACCCGGTCAAAGGGGTTTGATCAAAGGGTCAAACTTCTTTGAAAAGCAAGGGATGTTATTTTTGTAATTAATTATCTCAAAGACACATGTAAACCTGAGTGAGAAAGAGAATGTTATAAATAGAAGAAGCTAGTGTACTTTGCTTGGTGATTTGTGTACTACTTTCTGGAGTAGAACTTGTACCCCTTTTGATTTCTAGGGTTTTACATTTGGCGACTTCCCTGGCCTCTACTTTAAAGATAAGGACATAGACACCGGCTAATCATAACCTTGGTCCAGCAACCACCACCTATGCTCAACGCCACCACCTTTGAATCCTTTCTCAACCACCACTATCAAAACTTCACTAGCCCACCTATCTTGACAATCTTCTTGTGAACCAGCGAGGTTCAATCCCTAAACCCTAAATTCGAACATCAAAATTCAACTAATTCAACTTTCAAAATCTAATCTCGAGCATCGGGAATAGGAGATTCAGTTTGATTTCAACTGAATTCGACCTGTAAAACCCAAAATCGAAGATTATAACATTGGTTCTTAAAGACTTGTTTACATCGGTGGGTAGGAGACGATGAGAATCGTCATCAACAGTTGAACTTGAACATTCACCAACAAAATCAAATTGAAAGATAAGTTTAATCTTTCTTTTCCCTCTTTAGTTCAATCGAAAATTGATTTCAAGGTTTTGAAAAACCTAAAAACTTCGATTCTAGCTCGAATTTCTGAATTGACTCATGATTAGAGTTCATACCTACAATAATCCCATCTTAAATTTTGATCTGAGACTAAAATCTCATAAAATTTTTGAGCAAACTTTTCGTGAAAATTTTCAAAATTCATCTCTGAAATTAGATTTAACTCTTCATCTTACTCTTGATTGAAAATGAAATCAGTGAATCTTTATATATATTACCCATCGGATCGATTTAAGTTGAATACGCATTTGTTCTTCTTGATTCAATCGAAAATGTTTTTGTTGTTTACTGTACAACAACAAGATAAAATATGGTTGATTTACTGAATATGATATCCAATTTAAACTTTCTCTCAATTTCATTGACAGATAGCCAAATGTTTATATCAGCGCTACCATTAACGGCGAAGATTATGATGATGTTGTTGGATCACAATGAACTAGAGCTGAACTTTTTAAGAGTTGCAAATGATCCCGTCTGTAAAAATGGAAGAGAAAAGTAACTGATCCACAATAAGGAAATGATTCTAACAATCATCTATCAATATCCACAAAATTGAAACTAACTCGATGCCAAGTTATACTAAAAAAGGAAGAGCTCAAGATTAAGAGTTAACTGCAGGACACAACAAATCTAGATTTTGTAGCAACTATTATAAAATGACTGCAGATAGCATGCTAAGAATGTGCAACTATGAACATATGTAGAACTTCAATCAACACAATAAGATAAAGGCTCATATACCCTTACATATTCATCGTATAATGCTCATTTATGAACGCATAGACATGATGCAATATATACTTTAAGCTTGAGCTTGACTTTGCAGTATTTTACCAAGGCCATGGAGCTTCCACTATATAGCCAATGTTGCTTTCAAAAAAAAAAAAAACTTAAAGAAAAATATGAAGAAAATCTTTTTATTTCTTGTCCCCAATTGATTACAATATATGTATTTATATACAAGAAAAAGAATTAAGTTAGGAAACCTTAATTATTAAGAAATTACAACAAAGTTAGGAAAAATATATTGGTACATTATTGTAATGTAATGCCCAAGTTAGGAAACTAGGGTCACAATACTCCCCCTCAAGTTGGAGTGTGCAAGTTACGAACACCCAACTTGTCAAGGAGATAGTCAAATTGTTTTCGTCCAAGCGCCTTAGTAAAAATATCAGATATCTGATCTCCTGTACGAACATAGTGGGTAGAAATAAGGCCGTCTGTAATAGCATTCCGAGTAAAATGGCAGTCCACTTCAATGTGCTTAGTACGCTCATGAAACACTGGGTTTGCGGCAATATGAAGCGCAGCCTGACTGTCACAGTAAAGTCGCATGGGAGAAGAATGTGTAACATCGAAAGATCGTAACAAAACTTTTAACCACTTAAGCTCACAAGTTGCTGACGCCATGGATCGATACTCGGCTTCCGCAGAGGACCGAGATACGGTCACTTGTTTCTTAGTTTTCCACGAGACCGGCGAAGAACCAAGAAACATAAAGTAACCAGTAAGTGAACGACGAGTTAAAGGACAACTCGCCCAATCAGAATCACAGAAACCTGTCACACGTAGATCCGAATCTGTAAGAAGTAAAATTCCCTGTCCAGGTTGACCTTTCAAATAACGAACAACACGTAAAGCAGCTTCCCAATGACGTACTCGAGGAGACTGCATAAACTGAGCCAAAATATGCACTGAATAACAAAGTTCAGGACGTGTAATAGTTAAATAAATAAAACGTCCAATCAATCTTCTGTACTGTTCAGGATCACTCATAAATGCACTGTCATCAACTGCCAATCCATGGTTCTGTTCTAAAGGAAAAGAAACTGGTTTGGCTCCTAATAAACCGGTTTATGCAATAATATCAAGTGAATATTTGCGTTGAGATAACAAAATTCCTTGTGAGCCACGCGCCACCTCCAAGCCCAGAAAATACTTCAATTTTCCAAGATCTTTCATGTGAAAACAAGTATGCAAATAGCTTTTAAAAGACGAAATCTTATCAGAGTGAGTGCCAGCAATAATCAAGTCATCAACATAAACCAGAACTGCTAAGAAAATGTCATGTCGCTTATATGTAAAAAGCGAATAATCAGAATAGGATTGAGTAAACCCATACAAAATTAAGGAAGATCGAAGCTTTGCAAACCAATTTCTAGGTGCTTGACGAAGACCATACAGAGACTTACGCAGCCGACATACCATACCCGGAGAAGCACCTGCAAATCCTGGCAGAGGACGCATGTAAACCTCTTCAGTGAAGTCACCATGAAGAAAAGCGTTACGCACATCCATTTGATGAAGTTCCCATTGTTTAGCTGCAGCAAGTGCCAAAAGAACTCGAACAGTCACCATTTTAGCAACCGGAGCAAACGTCTCTTTATAATCAATCCCTTCCTTTTGGTTATTTCCCAAAACGACTAACCGAGCCTTGTGTCTCTCAATAGAACCATCTGAATTATATTTGATTTTATAAACCCATTTACATCCAATTGCCTTCTTTCCGGGAGGCAACTTCACCATGCTCCATGTCCCATTAGTTTCTAAAGCATGTATTTCTTCTTGCATACCCGTCCGCCATTTCGGATTTTTCATGGCTTCAGAAAAACTAGTTGGTTCCGTTTCTGCAGTAATAGCAACCAAAAAACGTTTGTGCGGCAAAGAGAATTTATCACAACTAACATAATGAGCTAAGGGATACGGAGTACCTGAGGACTTTGGAGGAGTGAGTGAAGTTGAAATGGGATCATAACACGACGTAGTGTAACAGCGGGCAGTGTGACAGACATAATCCTTCAAGTGAACTGGTGGACGTCGAATACGCGAAGACTGTACAGTATCATGAACAACAAAAGACTCTGAACTACCGACGCCCGAACTATCCGTGTTGACGATACCAGAATCATTTTTTGCTGGACTGTCCATGTGATCGCTTGTTCTCGACGAATTCCCACCGAAACTGTCCTCATTTCTTGCTGGATTCGCGACTGTTTGCGGAGAGCCTGTCCCTGTGGTGGACCGATGCTCATTGCCTGCTAAAAACCTCTTCCTAGTGTTCCTGTCCACGTTCTCACCGTGAATCCAGGAGTCCGGCTGCTGTGCTGCTTCCGAAGTGTCCAGGAGATCAGGCAGCATCTCCGACTGCTGTGCTCCAGGACCCTAGTCAAGCTGCTGACGCTGAGGTGCTTCAGAATTGTCTCCAGGCAGCTGCTGACTTTGTCCTGCTTCAGAGTTCACGAGCTCTTCATTTCCTCCTGATACAACCTGTGATAATATTTCTTGTCTGCTCAAATGCCTTTTTTTAACTGCCTTTTGTCTACTGTTGACTCCAAGTGAAACATCATTTAATTGTTTCATGTTGACTACATGATCACTTAAGTAGACATTATTTTCTACAATCAATTCATCGTTCTCTGAACGCTGATCACGGTTCTCAATTGGTTTCACGGCAGACGCACCAAACGGAAACTCCCCCTCACTAAAAACAACATCACGAGACACAAAAAAAATATTTTTCTCGAGATCATATAGTCGCCAACCCTTTTTACCAAACGGATATCCGACAAAGATACACTTTCTACTTCGAGGAGCGAATTTATCATTTTCTTTGACCCGAGCAAAAAATAAACACCCCAAAACACGAATCGCATCCAAACTGGGACTCCGATGTAGCAACAAATCATACGGAGTCTTTCCTCCTAATACCGATGAGGGTGTCCGATTAATCAGATAACCAGCAGCCAACACACACTCTCCCCAAAAACGACGAGGTAGGTTTGCCTGGAACCGTAACGCTCGTGCAACATTCAAAATATGACAATGCTTTCGTTCTACACGCCCATTCTGCTGAGGTGTACCTACACAAGAAGTCTGAAACACTATATCATTTTCACGAAAATAAGGTTTCAAACATGTAAATTCGGTTCCATTATCACTACGCAAAGCTCTAATACGCGCATCAAATTGACGATCGACCATTGAACAAAAATCTTTGAACACCCCTGCAACCTCAGATTTCTCAGCAAGCAAATAAATCCACACAGCTCTAGAATAATCATCAACGATAGTTAAGAAATACACCGCACCACAAGAGGATGGCACACGATATGGACCCCATAAATCACAATGTATTAAATCAAAAATTGCACCAGCTTTATTAGTACTTAAAGGAAACACATCTCTAGTTTGTTTAGCCCTAAGACAAATCTCACATGGCGTTTTATTCTCCTTACTAACATCTGATTTTAACAAAGTCCCTACTACTCCATACGAGGGATGACCCAAGCGCCGATGCCATATTTCTACACTGTCCTTTCGCTCCACCTTGTGTATCTGCACCGCTGTCACACCCCGCAGTATATAGATCCCATTCCGATATTCACCCGCTCCAATCATCGTCCTCGAGATGCAATCCTGTATGACACATAACTTATCAGTTAAGGTGATAAAATATTTAGAAGTAGTAAGAAGTTTTCCGACAGATAATAAATTGCAATTTAACTTCGCAACGAACAAAACATTCGTCAACGTAAAACGACTTCCGAAGTTTACAGTTCCTTCCTTGGTAGCCATCGTAGTATCTCCATTTGGTAATCCCACAGGACACGCCTCAATATCTCGCACATTAGTCAATAATTCTAAACTACCTGTCATATGATGTGATGCACCAGAATCAACTATCCAATAATATTTATCATACCACTAACTCTTTCGCTGGAACTCTCCACCTGTTTTTGAGTGTTCAACATCTTCATCAACGTACTCCATTGTGCATCAGTAAGAGAGGGAAGTGAAGCTCTGTCTTCCTCATTCACCTTAATCTCTGTCTTTGGTTCACTTATTCCTTGTATCGCATTTGCCCTAGCATAACCACGTCCTCTACCAGACCCACGACCGGAAGTAAATCCAGTTCCACGTCCGCGTCCTCTACCAGCATTCCACCTTTCCGGGTATCCGATAATTTTATAACAGTTTTGGATATTGTGTCCAGTTTTTCCACAGTGCTTACACTGTTCAACCACTTCTGTACGGTCACCACCGATTTCTTTAGCTTTTGACTGTGTGAAGAAAGCCATAGCCTCTCTTCTTTCCTCATAACTCCTCGCGACTTCGCGATGTTTTTCTTCACTAATAACCATTGCGTATACTCGATTAAGATTGGGCAATGATTCCGCATTCAATATTGTGGAACAAACTGTTCCAAATCTCGAATCATCAAGTCCCATCAAGAACTGATGCACTTGCTCGTCTTTACGTCTTTTCACCAATTGCTCTGTGATCTTACACTCGCAACCTTTACAGTCACAAGTCAGTATTGGTTCATAATTATTGATCTCTTCCCATAGCATCTTTAGTCGTCCGAAAAATTCGGCTACAGTCTGTCCCTGTTGTTTGCAGTTTGCTAACTCTCGCTTCAGTTGCTGAATACGTGGCACATTTGCTATCGCGAATCTCTCTTTCAAATCTTCCCAAAGCTCTTTTGCATTCTCCCGATATGTAACGGTTGAAAGCAAAGATGGTTCAATTGTGTTGAAAATCCATGCTATCAACATGGAATTAATCATCCACCAATCTTCAATATCCGGACTTTCATCTGCCGGTTTCAAGATGATTCCATTCACGAAACCCATCTTTCTCTTTGCCCGCAATGCAACTCGCATCGCTTTAGCCCATTCCTCATAATTTGTTCCCTTCAATTGTACATGAGTAACAATACTTCCAGGATGATCTGCAGACGTCAACGTGTAAGGTGTAATGGATAAATTCGATTTACCCTTCTCAACATCTGCACCACCAGCCATTGTCAAAGATGATAACTCTAAGAACTTGGCTCTGATACCATAAAGAAAAATATGAAGAAAATCTTTTTATTTCTTGTCTCCAATTGATTACAATATATGTAATTATATACAAGAAAAAGAATTAAGTTAGGAAACCTTAATTACTAGGAAATTACAACAAAGTTAGGAAACAATATATTGGTACATTATTGTAATGTAATGCCCAAGTTAGGAAACTAGGGTCACAATAAAACTCATTATCTTTACTGCAGGACAATTACTCAAAGTTCTGAAATCTGAACAACTTACAAGTTACACCAATTTAAAGTCGTGGTTAAAGTTGTCAACCTGCAACAGTGTTGCAACAACTTCAATTTTATCTCACTCAAGGAAAAAGTCAATAGTGCTATAAACACACAAATCTATGGAAGTTGACTGCATAGCCCAGCGTAATATCCCATTAAGACAGGGGATGATCTTCAAGCAAACAAAGCTAAGTATTACCTTACCTACTTAACTCATTCACAAATTGTTTCTCAGATATATACAAATTCTTAGAAAGCTGAATTATTGCTATACTAGAAAGTCGTTATGCCTTGTCCCATTTGAATACAAATTCTACCATAAACAACACAAATACATATCTCTGAAAATTTGTCTTGATGCATTTAAGATTTCGAAGTAAGGCTCATTGTTCACAATTTTGAAGCTGATAATGGTGACAATACCAAGCTTTCGTAGACCTTTCCTTCGTGCATGATACTTGTTAATTTCGAGACCAGTTGTTTTTAGATATGAAATGTTAAATATAATCCAACTGCCTCACACATCCACTAATCATGTTGATGGTTATTTTCGGTGGTTCCCAAAAGAGAAAGTCGCAGAAAACTTCATACTAGAACTGCATACTACCATTGAATGTTCCTTCAAGTTCACGAAAAAGACAAGTCAAGTTGCAGAATATCTAAGCCTAGCTTCTAATAAAGCTAAGTATAATTACCTGCATTTATATCCTTGTTTAGGCAAATCCAAAAAAGGCTCAGGAATCTTGTATGTCTAATTTTAACTATTAGAACAATTTGCATACCTGCATAAATGATTCAAGCATGCCCTAACATACCTTGCGCATATACTTGTTATTGTAAATTACTCATTCACTGATTCCAAGATGCAAAGGATAAGGAAGTCCATAATTTTATCCTATAATAAAAAAAAATTCCTCAAAATGAGCTAACAGCTAGAAAGAAAGAAAAAATAAATAAATAAAAGTTCCACGGAATAAGGTGAGAATGACCAGAAAACTCCTTCCAGAATGAGGTGATGAGCGACTAATTGCTCCCTTGGATAAAAGGTGGGAACAGCTTAAGCTTCCTGTCGATAAGGGGGAATGCGACTAAAAAACTCCCTCAAAATAAGGTGAGAGTGGCCAAAATCTCCCTCAAGAATGAGGTGATGAGCGACTAATTGAAAAGAAAACTGGATGTTGCTTGCTTTAAAACAAAAGAAAACAAAAAACGATGAGAATACGCTAAGACTGGGTGTTGCTTGCTTTAAAACAAAAGAAAGCGAAAAACGATGAGAATACACCAAGACTGGGTGTTGCTTGCTTATTTAAAACGAAAGAAAGCGATGAGAATACACCAAGACTAGATGTTGCGTGCTTTAGAACGAAAGAAAGTTAAAGGATGAGAATACACCAAGAATGAGTATTACTTGCTTTAGAACGAAAGAAAGCGAAAGCGATGAGAATGACCCAATGTACGCCTACCAATAAGGGGGACGATATTTGGGATATACACCAAGACTCGAGTTGCTCGCTTTAGAATGAAAGAAAAAAAACAAGAGGAGAGGAGCTTAAAACATACATTCCAGTATGAGTGAACACCCAAACGGGGTGAAAAAGACCATACATCTGAGAAGGAAATGAGGGAATGAGGAAAGAACCTAGATCCTCCACAAGACAAAACCCAAAATATACTCTTCCTTATGCGAAACATAAAAAATGAAAGAAAAAAAAATCTTTTCTCATAAAGGCCCAAAGGTAGCTACATACAAATACAAATATCAGCATGACTTAGCACAGACTCTTAACAAATTAGGTCGCCAAGCATACGAACATAAACTCCCTTGACCAGTTAGGGCGTTGAGCGTAAGAACAAAAAGTTTTCTTGACAAACGAGGGCATTGAGAATAAGAGAAAAGAAGCTACTCTGACTAATAAGGTCACTGAGCATACGAACATGAAGCTCATCTGAAAAATATCTAAGTGCACAAGTCCATTACAAGGGCGATACCAGAAGTAAGTCGCACCGTAACGATATCAAAAGGGAGAACTCAAGTCTTCCCATAATATAAGTACCCAAAACACATTAACCCATCATTGGACGATACTAAGAACTGGAACACAAACGAGACCGATAGGAGGATCTACTCGTCGTGGGAAAACTCATGCCACAACAACTAAAGTCTCGTTGAAGCAGGACTTGTCAAAAAAAAAAGGTGAAAATGACTAAAAAATCCTTACAAGTGAGTACGGGAGTATGATAACATGAAGCTCTTTTAACAAAAACGATAAAAATAACGAATCGCGTCGTAGCAAGAATCTGAAGAAAAAAATGACTAAAAAATCTTACAAGTGAGTATGGGGTATGAGAACACGAAGCTCTTCTAACAAAACCAACACTAATAACGAATCGCGTGTAGCGAGAATCTAACAAAAAAAAACTTAATCAAATATCATAAATAAAACACGTGAACATGTAATTCACCATAGATTCGAATTATAGGTAAAGAAAAACGAGTGCAATGAACATAGTGCCTTTTGGGTCGGTATGAAAGTACTTTGACATGATCTAATACGCTGAAAATAAACTTCCACCAAAATATATAATAATAAGTATAAGGATATAATGGAAAGTCGCCTAACATGGCTCACCGATTCCATGTTCCACAAACAACATTGGAAAACTACTAAATTATTCGAATACTAAACAAGTATGACGCCTATTCTTGAAGCTACTCCTCTCGAAAAGACATGCCATCTACATGTAACTTGTTGTATGATTTAGTACACCCGCTGCATGATATACAAGGCAAGGTGACTCCCTCAATAAGGAATAAGCATACCAGCTAAGTGAAATAATGGTGCATTTGACACTAATTTATACACGCGAAAACATAATAAATACTCAAAGGCTGACTCATTTACACTGCACGATAGCTACATTCCATAAATGGAGATTAAGGATCTTGTGTCTTTGACAAGACACGTTTGGTTGATTTATCCAGATGTTGTATATCTACCTTAGTCACCAAGCGGCGATGGTAAAAAATTTATAAGAAAAGAAGTTGATCACTGTTTAGCCTTGGCACCGGACAAAAATTACAACTTCGAGACTTAGAGACTAATTCCGTAGTAATGGTAAACTATAGAGAAACGTAAACATGACAGTTGTATTGGAATCATAAAAGAAAAACATTAAGTGGCATCTAGCCGATATGACCATTTGATAAATTCATGCTAGACCAACCAACATTTAAATGGCCACATAAAGAGGATCTCGGATACCAGCCCTAGCAGTAACACTAATTCATATCACCACAATATGAAGGTCTGAGATAACTACTCCATGCAAATGAGACTCACGGATAAAGATTGTGATGATTGGGGAAAGAAGACAGTTGAAATGGTATAGAAAATGGCCATGATTGGGGACTTCCGGTATGCTAACACACGGGGGACTTAGCCCCACTAAAAAAAGAAAGAAACGAGACTAGAAAGAGTCAAGGAAGATTGGAAAACTGTTAGATCCGTGATAACTCGGGGACTATCACAAAAAAAATAAAATGTGATGCCAAAATATTTTTGGGACATATGACTACTGGATAGTCTGAAAGCCAACCCAAACAGTCATGGTACTTAATCTACATACCCCAAAAAATAAGGCTATGATATATGGTCATTATCCCACAAAGAGTGATGGCACGTTCCATTACAAAGGGTTTGGACTCAGTCAAAGGGGTTTGATCAAATGGTCAAACTTCCTTAAGAAGTAAATGATGTCATTTCTGTAATTAATTATCTCAAAAACACATGTTAACCTGAGTGAGAAAGAAAATGTTATAAATAGAAGAAGTTAGTGTAAAATGAAAAGGGAGCATTCTTTTCTTGGTGATTTGTGTACTACTTTCTGGAGTAGAGCTTGTATCCCTTTTGATCTCTAGGGTTTTAGAGAGACCATTGGTGGAGTTAAAAGTTTCGATTGGATGGGATATTAAAGTGTAACTGGATTATGTTAAATATAATTGTGGCATTTAAATTCTTCAACATTTTTAACTGTGGCATAATAAGCATGAAAAATATAAATATTTAATTTTTATAGCATAGATAACCATGATAAAAAAACTTCAATTTCCATTTACCAAATTTATATCTTAGTTATACAACATATACAACTGTTATAGATTACTAGTATATTAAAATATTAGAATTTAGGTAAGTTTAGAGTTCCACCCACCTTATTAATAACTTCCTTGATGGAGACTATAAGATCCATGAGAAAAAAAATATCTCATATAATAAGGTGGGTTTAAAATAGTTTATTTGGACGATCCATCAAGAATTTTTTTAATATACTTTATTACCACTTTATTATTTTGTGGTTTTAGAAATATTTTTTTCGTATTCGGAAGTCAAAATGGATATTCATCGTCCATTTTGATAGTCCACTTTTTCGTCTAACAATCCAAGGCTTCAAATATGGAAAAATAAAACCATTTTGAAAAAATATGAATCACACGTGAATACTATATCAACCAATAACCGAGTGCGAGTACGGGTGAAAATTTGGACTAGCACAATGCGGGACAAGTATAAAAAACTATGAAGAAATCCTATTACGTTCAAGCTTATACATTATTTTCAAATCTCAAATCAAATTTATACAATACACTCTGTTGGATCCAACCCAAAATAACCAAATCATATTCAGGTTACAAAAAATAAAAAATTGTTTATTTTGTTGGATTCAGAAGGACATCCTAACTAAAATCCAACAGACTAAGAAGACTCGCTACTGAGAACTAGGAAATGAAAAAAATATTGATATTTGAGAAGATAATTGAATACCAAATATAAAACCACGTAGTAGAAAACTTACTAATGGAATTGAAAGCATAAGTAAGGTTAGTCCCTTATTCATTGTAATGAGGACTTCGGATCGAACCAAACTAACAATTTGCTTTGATCATTCCACCTTTGAAAAAAATCAAGAGGTCACAATTACCAGGAATGGGCATGGAAGATGTACCTCATTGGTCATTTGAAAATTGAAGGTAATCCCTTCAATTAAAACTTTTATATTGAAAACAACACACTTAATAATTCTAATAATACGAGAGTTGTATCCATAATTCCAGAGATAAATATTGCTTGTATTTTATTTAATAACCAGGGATAAATATTGCTTGTACTTTATTTAATAACGGTGAATAGATCTTTACACATCTCTTCTTCCAATGCAACTATGCAATATGTTGTTATGAAAATATTACCTTCTATGACGGATTAAATTCTAGATTTGAGAAATATGAAAGAAATTGGCCTGTCTTTTGGAGTATAATTAGTTGTCATATATCCAAAGGGAGATGTAATATGGTCTTCTACGAAAAAAAAATCAAAAAAATATTGAAACAACAAAGAGGTACATGTAGTGAAATTCATTAATCATTTTGTGAATGTTAGTCAACCTATTACAATATCATGCAAACTCTTTATTATAATCCTATGCATGATGGAACTCTTGAAATCACCATGATAGAACCTTAAAAAGGATTAAGGTGTTCATGGCTCTCAGGATAAACATTGCCTTATTCCTATTAAACCCTATATCTAGTTCAGGTGTTGGATTAACTTTGAGTGACTACATATATAGGTGCTATAAATGAAGCAATGGTAACTTATGCAGATTGCTTCACCAGAAAAAAAATAAGAAGTCAGAATAGATTGCTTCATCAGAAAAAAATAAGAAGTCAGAATAGCAGAAGCTGCTTTCCAAAGGGCAATATAATAAAATAATTACTTTCCAAAGTGTCTTGGAACAAACTTTAATATTGCAGGGGTTAATGGATGCTAAGCCAGAAAAAACAATTACTCTATAACCAATGATTTTTGGAACTAAAAAGACTTCCTTCATAAACTTTGAATTTCAACATTTTATTTTAAAAAGTAAATATGATATTATTTTGGAAAGTAACCTTTTTTGTTATAGATACGCCATAAAATACTCCTGGAGAAACGAAAGTCTTCGGACAATTATAAAGAATTCGAATATCCAATAATGGAATACCTATATAACGAGATCACTCCCACACTAGTATGTAGACAATGGAAGCTAAAATTTCACTAGTATTTCGGATCGGTTTTCAAATGGAATCAGCCGACTTGGGGGGTCGATTCCTGACATGACTTTCATTTTCCAAGCGAACGCGTCTGAGTACTCCTTTAATACTTCAACCAGTTTCCTCTATTATTCTAGGTATAACAAGGTTCATATCTTCACCAAGGTTAGGTTTTCATTTGTCCAAATATTCACATCATTTGTGGGTTCGAAGGCTGAAAAGCTAGACTTGGTTTTTCCGACTTCGGTCCCGGTCTTTTATTGCTATAAGGCTTTATCGCACTCCCCAATTGTTCATTTGTTATCCTCATATGCCATGCTCGCTCTGTCATGTCTATCTTTGTTGGTATCAGCGATGTAGGTATCGATCTCCTGCTGATTTTGCCTTCTTTCGCCCTTGTTCTTTTTTGCAGCTTTTGGGGTGTTGACTCGATTTTCACCATTTTTTACTTCGAGCTTGTAAAAATATCTCGTTTCTCCTGTATCTCACATGAATTCAGAAACTCCATCGGGTGTAGCCTATGGTGGAAGTTCAAAGCAACTTCTTTGATCCCATGCACCCATGATCGCCTGATGATAGCAACATAAGGTGAGATTACTGTTTAAGCCAAAAAATCTTTTCGACTAAACAATCAATCATATTCTCACATATTAATTTAAAGTTGAAATCGAGTAATAAAGAAAAATCCTTTTATTCATTTCATAAAATCATTTAGGAACAATACCATTCATCACCCAGGTTTTGCAATTTTTGGGTTTATAATCCTTACACTTTTCAATTTAAATACAGAAATTCTTACATCATACTATTGTATTCCATAGATTCGTACCTAAAAATATTTTCTCTCCCTTTTTCTAATTCTCCTTCTCTCCCTTTTTTTTTCGTCCCTTCTTTGTTGTTTGATCTCTTCTATTTATAGATCTATTTTTCTGGGTCGATCTTTATGCAACGTGTCATTTTTTACTGCCTGGTCATCGTTCTGGATCAATTCTTCTTTGGGTCGATCCATCTTGTTTCGATGTATCTATCGTTCTTGTATTTTGTCTTTTACTTGGTGCGATCATATAGATGACAGATCGCTCCTAATTACTTCTTGATTCGATGCTTTATATGTCCGACACGTGTTTCCTTATCTTCAAAGACTTCTGTGATCTCGATCATTAAAATAATAGAGTAATTATTACAATTCACTTTCTCGATCATAAAATAATTATTACATTTTGCTTTCTCGATCATAAAATAATATAATAATAATAACTTTTTACTTTCCCGATCAGCTATCATTTAATGCTGTTTGTTTTATTCGATGCTGTTCAGCTTTCTCGATCTTATGTGTCATTCATGCAATTCATCGCTCAGATGTCAGGAAACGTCTCGTGTCTTTTTGAAATTTGATATTTTTAACAGTGATCCTGTGTTTCTCGCCTTTTTTTAATCTGGTTGCCTCTTAACTTGATCTTCTTTCACGTGTCATGCTTCTTTAATTTACTAACAATTACGTCTACGACATATAATGTTGTTGTGGTCAGGATGATACCTGCATGAACATCTAAGGTATAACCTCCTCTCTTGGTTTAGCTGAAGAGCCTTGACACCCATATATGTTGTAAGTCAATTGTATCTGGCAATCGTCCTTGAGCCCCATCTTTTGAAAAGTATCGTGGAAGAGTATCTTCATGGAGCTTCCCCTATTTATAAAGATCTTTGGTATCTCCCAAGGTAAATCTTTTGGCTTCTCCTCTTCCTCTTCGCTTCTTGGTAGTGCAATTACCATAATGACTATCAGGGGGGGTTGTTATGGTTTTTCCCATTCTCTGGTGCTTCTGTGGCCGAGAAACATATGGGTTGTTTCATCTATTCCTCTATCGGTGGTTCTCTCGTCAAGTTATAAAATTCTTTTCCTTCATGGTTTTTCTTATAGATTCGTCCCATTATGCTGCTCCCGAAGGTGGGCATTGTCATCGCAGAGTGGGAGATAGTATTGCAACCCAAGTATTAGGATTCTCTAGAGAACTCCACACGATGAATATAATCTCCATTGACTTTTGGAGGAGGATGTGGCCTTGTGAACTCTTGGGGTTTTCCATCGTCGATCATTTCCTGGATAACTTACTTCAAATTCCTTCCCGGGTTAGTTGGATAACTATAGAACTGGTGAAAGTCAGAATAATACTTCTTGTTCTTATGTTATGTGGTTGGTGTCCTCGATTCCATGGGTAATTAATGTTGTATTTTACATTTATATGCTTGAAACTATCAAATATCGACGTGTTCAGTGATGGTGTTTGTAGTTGTGGTAAGAATGGGTTTCAAACTCTCGAACTTGTAAAAAATGATTTTAGATTTAAAAACTAATTTTTAACTAAAAAATATACACAAAAGATGAAAGTAATATTCACAAATACTGATGTTATGGATTTCACCATTAACCAATTAAAGTGATTGAATCTAATCAATATTCATGTAATTCTTTACGTTTAAAGTGATTCTAATATGTCGCAAAAGTAGATTTTCAAAGTAACAATTGTAAATTGAAAATATAGAACATCAAAAACCCTAGGCTAAGCATGCTCTATCAAAAGAAATCAGAACTTCTTAATAAAAATCCTTAAATCAATTTTTAATCAATTAAAGAAATTGCAAAAATCAATTAAAATAGAAATATACCACTTTTCTTGGAACAATGGCTTCCTCCGTCGCCTCAGCAAAGGGGTTTAACTCCTCGTATTAATCACTTGCTCAAAATAATGAAGAGCAAAACTAATGGAAACATGAAATTCACAACGTTTGTCAGACGTTGCGAACTCACTGTTACAAAGGGAAAAGTGTTTCACTGAAGATAAACGTTGCAAAGTGAAGATAAACGTTGCTTAGGTTAAAGATTTTAGCAACAGTTTCTTCAACCTTTTCTTCACAGTTTCTTCATCTTCTTCATCACGAGCAGAATTTTTCTGGATTTTGATTTCTTTGTTTCTGGCAGAGCCATCCCCCCTCTTGATGCTTTCCCTCGATCTCTATTTATAATACAACCTCCTCCAATCGAATCTTGTCCAACAAATCTTATCAATCAATTATATAATCTCTCGGTGATTTTTTTATTAACCTCGATCTGATTTTCTTCCGTGTTTAAAACTCGAGAGTATTATTTCTTCCCTTTTTCTTCTCACGTTGTTTACATGAGAATGAAATTCCTAATCAAAACTCGAGAACCATATCTTCCTGATTTATTACAACCAATAATACCCGAGAATATATATTTAACTTTCCTTCTTGACTTTGAACAACTATTCACGAGATATATAGAAATTTAAGTGTCCAAACTCATGCAAACTCTTTATAAATCAGACAAGAGTATATCTTGTCTTTAACTCTTTGTGAAATCTCCCAAAAATTCTCTTCAAATATCTTACGTAGAATTGAGAAAGAATTTTCCCGCCAAGATTTATATTTGAAATTTGAAATGGAAGAGAGGTGCCCTTATCCACATGGGTGCCTTTATCAATTATCGTGGGTGCCTTTAGCAAAAGTCCTAGGTGCCTTTATTAATTTCCTTAGGGGTGCTTTTAACACTTTTTAGCCAATTTTTCCATGATTTTTTATTCTTTAAAAAAACCTACCAAATAAAGAAAAAATCATTATTAATACAAAAATTGAATACTAACAATATAAATATGGGATCAAATAAGACACATAAATGTGTCTATCATTCAGCTTCGTGTAAACCGAATCTATGAATTTTATCTTCTTCGCCTGACTTTGATCTCATCCTTTGCATCCTACATATTTTCTTGGCATGTCAAATCGGAAATGTTCATGATGACTTCTATCTAGCTTTCTCACCTGTACCTTCGGATTTTTTGGCTCCACCATATTCACACATTGGCTTGTATTTTCTCGGATCATCTTATTGTATGTTCCATCTTGTATTTTTTCGAGTGTCATGAAGTTTTCTTGGATTTTCCTCAACTTTTCCAAGTGTAGATGGCATGTTTTTGAACATTCGTATGAATATGGGATCTGTCTTTTCCAGAATGTTCTTGAATACGAGTATGGCGTATGCTTCGTGTATCTTTCCAATTTTGGCGTAGAGCTTCATCCATATGTTGACCAGCCTTCGTAGTGACTCATTCGATCATATCCTTAATTACAAAAACTTGTTTATTCCAGGGTTTATAAAACTATTATGCATGTAGGCTTCCAGAAAGATCTCAATGAGTTAGATGAAGTTGGATACGTACTTCTTTGGTAACGCTTCATACCATAGCAACACCTTCTCTCGAAGGGTTTCCGAGAAGAATCTACATATTCTGATATCATACTCCCTCCACTGTATGAGCGTCATGCGATATGCTCAGAGATGTTGGATAACATCGTATGTTCCATCGCGGAACTTCGTGAATGAAGACAATGGACACTTCTTAGGGAATGGTTTAACGAGCATCTATGACGTGAAAATGGATCACTTAGCCCACAACATCACCTGTACGAGTTGATGCTCCTTTTTTTTCCATTCAGATTTTTGCACATCGATTCGAGGTGGTCTAGTCTCTCCTGCCTGTTTTCATTATCCTCGGGGCTATCTTCTCTAGTCGAGTTTCTTCAAGGGAGCCACTCTTAATCCAACGAGTCATCCGAGGTTTCTGGCGTATTAATTCGAGTCTCATTTCTTTCTGATACTCTTCTCGGAGGTTGCTCATCTTCAAAGGACTCCTCTGATGAATCAGGTATCTCCATCTTGACCTTGCCTTTTTTTCGCATTTGATTTTATTTTTCTAAATCTTTATTCGTTGTCTCCATATTCTTCATCATTTTATCCCGAGCGCCTCCATTGTTGCGTTGTAGTTGTCATGACTTGAAGAATCACCTTTTTGCATTGTCTCACCTAGTATCAGATCCTACAAGGTTTTTTTTTCGAGTTATCTCAGACTCATTGTTGTCGCCTTCCTCCTTCTCCACTGGATTTATTTCCTTGTCACTTTCATCAATCTCTGAGTCAGTGTCAGTTATTCCTTCCTTGCATGGTTCAGCGGGTCGTGTCTCTTAAGGAATCGTCTCGTTTGGCAAAACTCCTAAAGGTGGTGTCGCGTTGAGTCCTTCGGAAGGGATTCCATTCATCTCACTAATATTGGTGCTAGCCAATCGTTGGGTGGAAATCAAATTATCATTCGATACTTCCTGATTCTTCTTCATTGTCTTACCTACAAAATAAACAGATGCCCTTACTATACTTTCTGGAGGCACAGCCTCATAAGTCCACTAGTCTTTTATTGTAGCTTCGTCAGGTCACAAACTGTATTTAAGACCTTCTTAGAGAACTTTTCAGAAAAATTATAATGATATGAATATAATGACAGAAAAATACCTCAACTGGTAAAACGGTTTTTTAGGGATCAGAGTCTGTCTATACTTTTCTGATACAACTACCTTAACCCACACATTTCGCCTATGTGGGTTCAAATCGATCTTTACAAGAAAAAAAACTCGTTCCATTTTTGGAAGTGTTTTTTTACATTGGGTTTTACCTCCTTCTTTTGATGAATTTTCTGTACTGGAGAAGGGAAATATGCTCTGAAATGGTATCTCTTATGGATCTAAGCTTCCAAAAGAGATATGGTTGCTGAGGTACGCGTTTGCAAGGAAAAACTAAAATGAGCATCTGATAAACCTTGTTCTTCGACTTTCTTGAACTTGGATTTTCAAAAAGCCTTAGATTAGTGGAGTTTCCTAATCTCCAGAGGATGGTTTCCAACTTTTGACAAGGAATCATAGAAACCAAGTTGTTCTCAATATCTACTCCTACGAGGTTAGTAATAAGATTTTTTCTCATACTTTCTTGTAAAGAAAAGACAAAAATAACTACTGAAAATAGCAAAACAAGAAAAAAATAACGTAAACCAAGGCAAACCTCTGATTAAAATAAATATTATTCAAGATATAATGCTTTTTGTTATAGGATCTTTTCGTTCTTGAAGCAAGGAGTCATGTAAATCAAGCCGCTCTCAAGATCAACTCATAAAGTATACAAGAAAAAGTGTTCAAAGCTGCACGATTTATGACATAGGTAGATAAAACTTTACACAACCCTCCTTCTAGCGCCAAAATGTAACTTCATAAATCTATAACTACACCCAAAAAGATCTAATGGTTATTGTAATACCCCGATTCGGTAGGTTGGTTTCGCCGAATGGAATATATGTAATGGTTTGTCCTTTCCTAACACCGAGGCTTTTTCAGCATAGTTGACTTCAAAATTGGAAAAAAGCTCTAAAGTTAAACGTGCTCGGGCGGGAGTAATCCAGGGATGGATGACCTCCCGGGAAGCTGCTGATGGATGACCACAGCGGTACCCGTAGAAAACTCCACACTGATGGATGACCGTATTATCTAAGTGGGGACAATATCGGTGGAGGATCGGGTTATTACAAATGGTATCAGAGTCGATGACGGGTCACCTGTCGAGGGTGAGAGAGTACGCTGGACGGGTTGGGCCAGGTACTGGTCTTATGAGTGGCAGGGAATGTCGGAGATTCGGGATTATATATATTCTGGAGCGGAGGACGCCTCCAATTTAAGGTGGTGGTATTGTAATACCCCGATTCGACATGTAGGTTTTGCCGATTGGAATATAGGTAATAGTTTTCTCTTTCCTAACACCGAGGCCTTTTCAGCACAGTTGTTTCCAGAGTTGGCAAAAAGCTCTACAATTAAGCATCCTCGGGGCGGAGCAATCCAAGGATGGGTGATCTCCCCGGAAGCTGCTGCAGGATGACCACAGTGGTACCCGTAGAAAACCCCACATTGCTGGATGACCGCAGTGGCAAAGTGGGGATGGTATCAGTGGATGGTCTGGTTATTACAGTTATAAAACTGATCGTTTTAGAAAAGTGGTAAAAATTGTTCGTTCACTGAGACGTGTGAAGTTTCGTTTTAGGCCTAATTTTGATTTAAACTAGCAAATTTGTAAAAGATTGTAACAATAGTGGGAAAATCTGGGACTCATGATTCCACCAAAATCACTTCTGAGTGATTTCTATAATGATTCTTAATCAATTATAGCTCTTTTACTGACTCTGTTTCTTTGCTAAAAGTAGATTTCTAAAAAATTAACTATAAATCGTAAGCATGGCACATCAAAAGCTCTTAATTCCCAGCATACACCATCAAACAAAATCAAAACTAATTAGAAAAAAAACCATAAATCAATTTAAAACCAATGCAAAAGTCATAAAGAATCAAAAATAATTACCATTCATTCATGAAATATGGCTTTCTCCATTTTCCCAGTGATGGGGTTTAGCTCCTCATATCAAGCACTCCCTTAAAATAATTTTTCGTAGCTCAAAGTGTTTACAAGAATAAAATAAATAAGAAACAGATTGACACAATAAATTTGATACGGATAAAAACGTTACAATATGTATTCTCTCTGTGGCCGAATGGAAAAGAAATACTTCAAATAAACGACAGACTAAAGTCGCAGTAAAAAACAAAGAATAGGTAACGAATTTTTGCGATTGTTCTTCACCACCTTATGTTCTTCGTGTTCTTCTTCTCCAGCGGAGAATAGTTTTCTCCCTGAGATTTTTTCCCGACTTCCTCGTCTACTTTTTCTCGATCTGTTTTGCTTATATAGGTTTACGAAAACCTAATCAATCATCCTTATTCGATAAGGACTCAAAATCTCCTCCAAAATAAACTCCAACTATCGTGTTTATCTTAAATCCGAGAATAAACATATTTCCGGCAGTAGCAATGACCTTCAACCATTTTTCACGGCGTCAAACTCTCAATTTGACGTGTTTCGATCATTTTATCTTGTTTGTTCAAATATATACAGTCAAAATACCCTTTCAATCCCGTAAAAATAGGGTCCAATATAAATCAGAATCTTATTCACGTAAAACAATTTTTTTCTCGCCATTTTTTACTTTTGAATTAAAAAAGTGGGTTCCCATATCACTCTGTTGGGTGCCTTTATTATTTTCTCTGGGTGCCTTTATCATTTTTTGGGCAGATTTTCCATAAATGTTTAATTTCCAAAAAACACCTATAAACCAATAAAGTAACACAATAAGTACAAAATTAAGTACCAATAATATAGAGAATTGAGAACAAATCTGACACTAAAATGTGTCTATCAAATACCCTCAACTTTATTATTTGCTAGTCCTCGAGCAAATCTAATATAAAAAATAAATATAACTCGGTTTCATAGGAGTCACAACTACACTTAGCACGTGCATCTATCCGTTAAACTCCTAGGTGACCCTAGAAGACGAGTGTTGTCTCGTGAGGGTTTAGGGTATACCCACAAAACCTTTACTCCAACTGTTAGATACTTGTGAACGATTAAGGATAGACATTCAACATGCTATTTAGTTATCCTACTAAATTTTTTGGCTATGGAATCATTACCCTATATGGATCCAATTGTTGTACACGAGTTGGTACTCATCGTACTAAAATTCATATAAAAATACAAAAATCTACTTAGATAGTCGTACAATGGTCCACGATACTCATAATGTATCAAAGTTCAATCACATGAACAGATTTAGAAGATAGATATGCAGATAATGAAGTTTGCGCATGTTGACTAAGGTGAACAGTGTTTCCCAGAATATCTGCATGAAGGTCAGTGCCAGGAATCCTAATGGATTGAGATACGCTCCCAATGGTCTTAATCATAATACTAATATTGACTCAGCTAGTATATACAAGGGCCCCAGCGGTCAATTTATTGAACATAATAATTAAAAAAATTGTCTAAATAAAATACAATAATGGGGCTTGATCTCAATCACTCTACTCCATGCCCGCAGCGACAACAAAGCGATACTAGTACCCCACCAAATCACTTAAAGAAACACATAAAGTTGCAAAAATAAAAACAGAAAGTGATATGGTCAGGATTGACTCCGAGATATGGTGACGACTATCATATTATTTATAACACCTGAGCTAGGCATCCTTTTATGAACAAACCATTTAGCTGGGCACGCCAATTCCTATAGACAATAATTTTTTTTCCATCTACCTAAAATGGTTAGTGTCATGCAGAATTGTTCACAAGTTTCTAGACTTTGGAGTTTCATATTTCAACTTAAGTTTTTCAACTGAAAGTTTATCCCTTACCTCCAAACTTAAATCTAACATTATCCTCAATGTTCTAAAGATAAATGATTAAAAGCATGAACAAGGAGAAATTGTTACCACTTGAATGAAAGGTAATAAGGAAGGATATTACCGAGTAGCAAGAGCATGGGTTACCTTCCAGTAAGTGCTAAGTTTAAAGTCTTCATTCAAACATCAAATACCACAAAATTGCTAGTCACCTTTCAAAATCATATGCCAATAGCCGAAACAATTGTGGGTCATTAAAACCAAATAAATTTGACACAAATATGAGACTGCTGTACTGGATAAAAAAAATAAACATACGGAGCACGACCTTGTCTAAGGTTTCTTTCAAGACAACTATATTTATTTGGGGTGCCCATTTAGGTTCCATATGAGTGTCTAGATAACACGAGGGACTTTGAGCATCCTCTATGACACCACGAGGGACTTTGACAGACCTATCCGCTAACTGCAGTGTCATTTTGGTTGGTTTTAGCTTACCAACACCTAGCTGGTTGTACACATGATACGGGAGTAAGTTAACACTAGCTCCTAAGTCAAGCAGTGCCTTCTAAACCAAGTGATCACCGATCACACAATATATGGTGGAGCATCCAGGGTCTTTATACTTAGGGGGTGTTTGGTTCAGAAGGATTGAACTTACTTGACCAGCTATAAAGGCTTTCTTATGTACATTAAGCTTACACTTCTGTGTACAAAAATCTTTGAGGAACTTGGCATACGCAGGAAATTGCCAAATTGCCTCTAGTAATGGAATGTTGATGTTTACCTTCTTAGACATTTCCATTATTTCATTGAAAGTCGATTCCTTGTTTGTTGGAAGGAGCAGTTGTGGGAATGGGGCTCTGGGCATAAAATTTGACTTATCAGAAACCACATTGGACTCTTTAGTGACTTTATTAGTCTCTTCATCTACTGGCTCAAAAGGGTGAACTACATCATATTCGCTATCATACATGGTTACCTTATTGTCTACCACTTTACCGTTCCTAAGGGTTCTAATTGCATTCACATGATTTAATGAATTCTTAGTTATATCATGAACTCCTCCAGGATTAGGTTGTGGTTACTAGGGAACTTTTCACATTCACTCTCACTTAACGTCTTAGCTATCTGACCTACTTGGAGTTCTAAGTTAGCAAGAGTCTAGGCATTAGACTGAAAATTCTGCTTGGTTGCTTGTTGAAATCTAAGCTGGTTCTGTGCTAACATAGTAAGATATTCTTTTAAGCTAGTCATTTTACTCCCTGAAGGGTTTTGAGAATAAGTTGTCTTTAGTGCATTCTTGGGATGACTAAACCCTGGTGTAATTTGGGGATTACTAGTCTGACCATGATTTTGACCCTTAGACCAAGAAAAATTAGGATGGTTCCTCCAACCAGGATTATATGTCTTAGAAAATGGGTCATACTTGTGACGGTTATCAAATCTAGAGTTATTGTAAAAAGCATAAGATTGCTCTTCACCAGTTTGTCCCTCCCAAGATAACATGTTGGGCTCTATTCCATAACTAGATTGATTCAACTCTAAGGCTTCCAACCTTTTTGTTGTTGCTGTAAATTTTGCATCTATTTCAAAAGTTCCATCTACCCTATTGACATTACCTCTATTTAGTAGAAGTTTTTTCTGGGGTTCCATACTATATTCCCATTGCTGTGCTTTTTCGGCAATCTCATTCAAAAATGTCATCGCCTTATCAACAGTTTTATTTTCAAACCCCATGTACACAAAGACTCGACCATGGTTGTCGTTGGATAATCTAGCCCTTCATAGAGGATCTGAACTAGCCTTACCTTTTCTAGGCTATGATGAGGACATTGTGTCAGTAAATCATTGAATCTATCCAAATACCTATATAAAAATTCTCCCTCTGGTTGTAAAAATGTGCAAATCTGTTGCCTAAGAGATGATGTTTTGTTCCTAGGGGAAAACTTCGAGAACAAGGAAGATGTAAGTTGTTCATATGTCTCGATAGACTCACACGTCAAACTATATAACCAAGACTTGGCCTTGTCTCTCAGGGAAAAAGGAAACAACCTGAGTTTCAAAGCTTCATTGGTAAGATTGTCAATTCTTAGGGTATTATAGATTTTCTCAAATTACCTAACGTGAAAGTAGGGTTTTTCATTTTCTTTCCCCTAAGAAGATTGGGAATATATGTATGGTCCCAGGTTTTAACTCATAGTTTGCTTCGGTTGCAGCTAACTTGATACACGATGGAGGAGGAGTCATAGTGAGATTCAACAGATTTTTTAAGGTTGCCATTTCTGGCACTACCACATGACCAGGAATGTATTCTCCACACAGTATCAAGTTTTTAAAATTAAAGTTTCCAAAAACAGGGCTCTCTAGATAAGAGTCTTCGAGATCCTCGTTTTTAGAAACAGAACTATTAGGCTTTTCGCTAATCAAACGACCTAGAGTGTCTCTTTTCCAAGATCGCTCAGTGATGGTCTCGAGCGGTCTTGGCATACACTAGAAAGACTAAAAAAAATCCTAATTGGAAAGAAATTCTAAAAAAACACAAGCAAGGCTGACTCAACCAAATTAATCTTATTGAATCTAGCAAACAAAAAGCATGATGGCTCCACTTAGATTGTTTATATACAACTTCTATTCTTCAAAAGGCAACTAGTTACAGTTTTAGTAAACCTCTCGGGTACGATCCGAATAAAGTAAGTCAATCGAGAGAAGCAGGATAAGCTTTAGGGAGCTTGAATAACCCTACTTCTTTGGCATGTTTCCTAAGGTTAAAAGAAGGTGCGAATCAACTTAAATTAACCTTCGTGATCCTTGAGTTGAGCTAACAAAGTAACCAATAAAATCCTTCTGAAATATTTTCCAATAAGTTTGTTACCCTATCGGTCTTCTTTCTAATAAAATTTTAAGTTTAGGTTCGTGTTTGGTAACGTGTTCCTAAAGCGTGCAAGAAGGATACGATGATGAAATCCAAACCCATATCCTGTATGCCAGTTCTTGCCCTTTACTAGAAAATAAATCCGTATTCAGTTCTCAACATATATGCAAACGAAGGAATACAGCAAATCCACTAGCAGGAGATCGTGGGTTGATCGAGTTTTACCTCCCGTTCTAGACGGGCGATGAATCGGTTGAAGTCGATTCAGGCCACTGACTCATGTGTCAGTGTACGAACACAAGGCGTCGAGACTATATCGTAATTGTCGTATTTCCCTATGCAGTTTATATTTGACTACCCTTCCTAAGGGTTTAAAATAAACTTAAAATAATGTCCCAAAAATGTCTAAAATCCAAAACTAAAAACCCTAATACAGTTTCTAAAATTAAAAGAAATAAAAAATTAAAAATAAAATAAAATAAAATAAAATCTATGTCTTTCTTTTTCCGTTCTTTTCGTTTTGTATGCAACTCTAAGTCTTTAATCAATCAAAAATCTGAATCTTTCAGTTTCTAGCCCAAAGCGAGTAATGAAAACTTTGGCTCAACTTTCTTTTCAATCCAAAACCTGTAATAAATAGACAAATACCCAAAAACGTAAAATAGAACAAAAAAAAACTAAAAAAAAAAACCAAAAAAAAACTATCTAAAAATCTAACCTAAAACAAGTCCCCGGCAGCGGCGCCAAAACTTCGACGTTTTAGAAAAGTGGTAAAAATTGTCCGTTCACTGAGACTTGTGAAGATTTGTTTTAAGCCTAATTTTGATTTAAACTAGCAAATTTGTAAAAGATTGTAACAATAGTGGGAAGAACTGGGACTCATGATTCCACCAAAATCACTTCTGAGTGATTTCTACAATGATTCTTAATCAATTATAGCTCTTTTATTGACTCTGTTTCTTTGCCAAAAGTAGATTTCTACAAAATTAACAGTAAATCGTAAGCATGGCAAATCAAAAACTCTGAAGTACCAACATACACCATCAAACAAAATCACAACTAATTATAAAAAACATCATAAATCAATTTAAAACCGATACAAAATTCATAAAGAATCAAAAATAATTACCATTCATTCATGAAATATGGCTTCCTCCATTGTCCCATGATGGGGTTTATCTCTTCATATCAAGCACTCCCTTAAAATAATTTGTCATAGGTCAAAGTGTTTACAAGAATAGAAAAATAAAAAAACAGATTGACACAACAAATTTGATACGGATAAAAACGTTACAATTTGTGTTCTCTCTGTGGCTGAATGAAAAAGAAATACTTCAAATAAACGAGACACTAAAGTCGCAGTAAAGAATAAATATTATGTAACGATTTTTTGCGATTGTTCTTTGCCACCATATGTTCTTCTTGTTCTTCTTCACCAGTAGAGAATATTTTTCTCCCTGAGATTTTTTCACGACTTCCTCCTCTCCTTTTTTTCGATCTGTTTTGCTTATATAGGTTTAGGAAAACCTACCTTATTCGATAAGGACTTGAAATCTCCTCCAAAACAAACTCCAACTCTCGTGTTTATCTCAATCCGAGAATAAACATATTTCCGGCAGTAGCAATGACTCTTAACCATTTCTCACGGCGTTAAACTCTCAATTTGACATGTTTCGATAAGTTTATCTTGTTTCTTCAAATATATATACTACAAATACCCTTTCAATCCCTAAAAATAGGGTCCAATGTAAATCAAAATCTTATTCACGTAAAACAAATTCTTCCCGCCATTTTTCACTTTTGAATTAAAGAAGGGGGTGCCCTTATCACTCAGCTGGATTCCTTTATCATTTTCTCTGGGTGCTTTATCACTTTTTGGCAGATTTTTCCACAAATGTTTATTTTCCAAAAACGTCTGCAAACACATAAAATAACATAATAAGTACAAAATTGATTACCAACAATATAGATAATTGAAAACAAATTTGACACTAAAATGTGTCTATCAAAAACTCTACTCATAAGAACAACTAAGTGCATGATAATAAAGGTACACACAAGAACTTAACGTGTTTCGACCATTAAAGAGACTTACGTCCACATGAAAGATGTTTAAGATGTTTTAGTGCGATATGAAGTTACGAAGCCATACGCTTTCACCATAAGATCGATTACAAGTTCTCTCTACTCAAGAACTTATAGTGTATTTTTCTCTCAACTGCTCTCTCTTAAGTCTTAGCCCAACTCTCACAAAACACATCTCACTCTCTGTACAAACTGGGCATTTATAAGCAAAACATATTACAAGTTATGCTTAAGTATTTCTCAGACTATTGTGCTCCAGTACTCCTCCTTTTCGCTCGTGCTGACCTCCCTCAAGGACTCGTCCGCTACATCTCGTTTGGCTCCTCCATTGATGATCTACCCGATCCTATGCTTACCCGAGACATGGGTGTGTCACATCTGTGTTCCATATTGTAGCTTTATTAAATGTTCTGTCTTGGATTTAAACTTGACCGTCGGATTTTTTTTCACGAGTTTTCATCAAGCCGAAGTGCTAGATACCTCGTTTTAGGAGTAGCAGCTTTTAAGACTTCTTTCCGTGCTTCACATTTTTCACATCCGTCTCTTGAGATGCGTCAACGTGGTGATCCGATATTTTGTACTCACATATATCTTTAAAATTCTTGAAAATAAAGGAAAATTTACGTGTTAGGCATTTCTTGATTTTTCTGATTTTCTTTTCAAGAACATAATTATCTTAATTGCGTTTATACTTCTTCTTTCAACTTATTTATCATCAAAGGGAACAAATCCATAGATATAAAAGATCATTTTTTTTGATTAACTGAAACAAGCATCATGAACTATTCGAGACGTTCTAGTGATATTTTTTCTCTCTTATCTTGACCTGCGTACGTGGTAGAAAAATAAATAAATAAATCAAAGGATGAAATTTTGATAAAACATGAACTAGAAGAAATGAAGACCCACTTCAGGATCTATCTTTCATTTCTAGAAGTTTGGAAACTAAAAAGTAGTATCCAGTGGTTCAATTCCAAAAGCCAATTTTCGCTTTAGTCAATAAAATGATGTTCAATAGAAGAAAAATAGATAGAAAATTTCTGCTCAAGGAGCAACTTTTCCCTGAGTGATGTAATTATCCGAATCGCATTTGTAATGCTATTGAAGAAAAAAAAAGCAATCTCAATTAAAGAAGATAGAGTATTGATAATGCAACAGTCCTGATGAGTTGGTTTATCCGCAAATGCACAATGACTATCCAACTGCCTAGCTTAATTTATAGACACGTAGTTGTAATGACAGTAGGTGCATGAGTTGATGGATTTGTTCAAAGTACAATTCACTTGGTTATCATGGAAAATCTAGTTGGCGCACTTGTGCTTATACAAAATTTATAAGTGGAAACTAGTAGTAAAACAGATTACTTGATCCTCTCTTTCACTCCTACTTACTGTATATGTTTTCTTCCCCATCCCATCGGCCATTAATCTTTACTAGTTAAATAGAATCCCATTAATTTGCAGGATATAACTACGCCGACCAGATATCTGATGATGGACGCCAAAAAGTTACTATCCGTATCATACCAAACAAACTTGTCCCTGTATTCTTTTAAGAGAATAATAATATTAAAAATAAAAAGGAAATGAAAACATGCCTTTTATTTTGAGAATCCTATAAAAATACCGTTACAGAACCTGGTTAAATTTAGGTATATCTCAATTATTTAAGACCTACTAAATTTTGTGTCTTCCAAGATCAGTAGATAAGGGATGTCTAAAATATGGTAAACCTGCTAAAATATCATAATATTCTAATATGCTTTTTATTTTCATTTTCGTTTCCTCTTTATCAGCTGATTCATCTAATTTTCTTTTCCTCTCTTCTTATTCTTTTTAAAGATTTTTTTTCAAATTAAAACATCGTCGATGATCGACGATTAATCGTTTGTTTTTCACTATAATGACGATGACAAAACGAGTAACACATTCCAGTGGAAATACTCAACCTAGTGGAAATGATCCAAGAATTACACAAACGATTCAAAATAAACAATTGAAGAAGAAAACGGTTACAGAAGACGAAGAAACTCTAAGCTTAATACAAGCACAACAATTGGCTCGAATCAGGTACTTTTTCTATCAACACATTCCTCTTAATTAAGTTTTGTCAACATGCATACACTTAAAAATTAAAAATAAAATCTTGGTTTTCTATGTTAACTTGGATTGGTCGATGTTTATGTCCACATTGACCGATTTCTATAGTAATCGGTCGATGTTCATGCCCTTGTTGGCTAATTGCTCTTGATGTTATTTGTGGTTGAAGAACATCAACACAGAATCGGTCGATATGGGGATTCATATCGTACGATTTTAATTTGAAGAAAATGCATATGTTTTTTTTTTTTTTTTTTGTAGAATCGATGGATGTACATACCCACATCTACAGATTATAAAGTATGTGAAAAAAGCCCATAGTCATTCAATATAGGTGGTTAGATCAACCGATTATATGTGGAGAAAATCCCTAAAATTTCTGGAGTCTTTTTAGCCTACAAATGACCGATTCTATAGTGTAAATTGATAGGAATCGGTGGTGTGGATGTATCGTGATGGAAGATTGTAATCTTGAAATTCATAAATTTACAGAATTCGATTGTTGTTTAGCGTATGTTGTCATATTCTTTAGGGAAAAAGAAAAGGGAAATGTTATGGAAAAGAGATCGAAGAGAAAATTTGATCTTGCTTCTCCTCCGAGTTTGGTACCTCGTTGGGATGGCGGTAAGAATTTGTGGGATAAACAACGTAGGGTTCGGCAGATAAAGCTAAAGGGATCTCCATTAATGAACCAACTCAAGTGGAGCATCAAAGTGAAGAAGAATCATATTATACTGAAACTGATAAAGATCAAAGTGAAGAAGAAGTTGATAAATAAGTAAGTGATGACGAAGAAAACGATAATAATGACGAAGAAGAACGGGGAGGTGAAAAACAACAAAGAGAAAAAACTAAAGATGCAAAGAGAGCAAGGAAGGAGAAACAATGATACTTGCTAAAGTATGAGTTGTTGTTAGTTCGCGACGCCAATAATCCTATTTGTAGGTTACCCGGTGATGAAGGAGAGTTTTTATGGGGGTACAAATACACTTGGGATGCTACCGTCTATGAAACCATAGTAATTATCTCAACCTTATGTTATACCGTATACTTTTATGTAAGTAATCAAGAACTTTCTAGTTTGCCGTGATATGTTATTTAGGATCACACTGATGTCGTGGGTCTTCTAAAACATCAATCGTCAGTGAGTAAAAATGATTTTATGGCTATTGTCTAAAGAAGCACCCCCAGTCTTCCAGCTCGTCGATGCTTCAGTTTTGTTGACTGCAATGAAGAATTCAGTGGTTAGATATGACAAACCCCTTGTTTCTGCCTTCTGCGAGAGATATTATGCGGAAATTGATATTTTGTATCTTCCGTTTGGGGAAATAAAAATAAATCCAAATGATGTGCAGTTGATAACAAGTCTCATCGTATGAGGTAAAGCCGTGAGGGGTCCCAACTATGTGATTGAGATTAGTTGGGAGAAGATCTACGATTTCACTTAGAGGGTGTTTGGTTGGGATGAGAACAAGACCAAGTCGGAGATGTTAGTAACTGGTCAAAAGCAGAGAATATTCCATCTCAAGAACTTGAGGGAGCAATTCTCGGGAACAGGGGAGCTTCATAAAAAAGGTGAGATGGTTGAGGATCATATCAATAATACATCCACCGCATATATTATCTACATCATAATATATTTTGTCTTCCCAAATGTTTACGGTTCTCAGGTGATCGCCAACTACATCTAGTTAGTGGAACCATTGAACAAAGTTCGCGACTACTCTTGGGGTAGTGGGTGCCTTTCCCACTTATTGAACGAGATGAGGGTACACATGAACCAAGTTGGAGGGAGTGTGGCTCTTTACTAGGTAATTCAAGCAGTATGGTTATCTATTTTGTTTTTACTCTTTGATTTTCTCACATATAATCCCATGTTGATGCAGGTGTGGATATGCTTGCACTTCCCAGAGTTTTCTAAAAGAGCCTATGTGAACAAGAGGCGGGACGATGCTTGTTTTGGATACCGATACTCCTTCAATAGAAAGTCGAAGAGTTTAAAAAAGGATTTTTTTAATTTGAGACGACAATTGGACAACTTGACGACGATGGATGTTGTCTTTCGCCCTTATAGGAAAGAACTAGCAGAAAGAATGATGGTTGGGTGCGAGGAACAATATTTTTTTGGACCTCTGTTTCACCCCAAAGGTTATATATTGTATAACCCAAGAAGAGTGGCGAGAAAATATGATAGTGTACAATAGATCCCTGTTAAATTTTTTTCAAGAAAAGTGTAAATTGAACAAGTTCGTCTTGAAGTCCCATGTGGTTGTTCATGATTCTTTACCACCATCCTTGTATTGGGAACAAAGTAGGTACTCCATAGTTCAAATAGACAGGTATCCGAACTCAGATACTGAGGTATCTCCAGATTATATTGCATGGTACCTCAATGTTTCACATACTCATGTGATACGAATAGATGAGATGCCCTTAATCAAGGACCGAGATAGAGCTATCGATTTTCTGGTACGTATTATAGTCTCTTATGGTTTGTTAAGGTTTTGGCATGACTTGTTAAATGTTTGTTGTTGGCAACGAAAACAGATAAGATGAATCAGGTATCTGATCAACAAAGCAAAAACCTGTTTGGGAAGAGGATAAAATATTCAGGCTAATGAAAGGAAAATTACAGAATACTACACTCTGGAGGATGAACAAGCTGGTGCTATGTATGGGGATATACTGGAGATGGGGCGAAAGAGAAAAACTAGATTGAGAAAGAGTGCTCGTGGCCAAAGCAAAGATGACCAACATAACGGTGGCGATAATGATGGCGCTCTCAACACTGACCTGCCAAACGAGGTCGTGGTGTTGATGTTGACTATGGAAATGAATGAATGGATTCTTGTTTTTAGAACTTGTTTGTTTAACCATGGAGGATAAACTATGTCTTTAACTTTTTTAGTTTCAAATTAAAATATGTTAATTTTGTTAGTTCATGAATGAATGAACTGGGTTAGTTTTAATAATATTGTGTTTGAATAAGACGCGATAAAAAAATAATAATTTGGGCCAAAATTACAGGTATTTTGACAGTGTTTTAAGCTAGAACCGGTCGTTATGTACCTAAATAACAACTGATATAGTTTTTTGTAGAAATTACAAGTTTACAATCGGTTGATCACATGGCCATACGTATCAACCGATTATGGGAAAAACATGCCAAAAGTTTTTCAGGCTTACAGAATCAGAGGATATATACATTCATATCGATATTCTGGGTCCTGAGAAAAAGCCAATTTTTTGTTGGTTTTTTAAGCTACAATCGCTCGTTGTGTGAAACCATATCGACCGATTCTAGGTAGAGGAAATGTCAATTTTTCTGGTTTTTTTTTAGGATACAATCGGCCAATGTGAACATTCATATTGACCGATTATTATGAGGGGAAAAATTAATTTTCTGGTTGTTTTTAGCCTGAAATCAGTCGATATGGACATATATATCGACCGATTGTAACAAGCCATTTTTTTCAATATTTTGTTAAGCCACAATTGGTCGACTTGGACATATATATTGACCCATTGTGACAAATTATTCCACCCATATTTTGAATTTTTTGAAAAACTAGTCGTTGGGTCTTCTTCTATATAAGGAGGACCTCTTTTCGAGACCCAATTTACCCCAAACTTACACATTTTATTGACTCGCACTTTATGCACTGCTCAATAGAGTTGGGAAAATAACATGGGAACCGAAAGAAGATATGGAGCTCGTTAAGTCGTTCATTCCCGTCTTCCACGAACGTCCGGATAAAATTTATTTTATATTTTGGAAGAGAGTTAAAGAATTTTTTTATGAGCGCACCGGAAATCCTAAACATTGCGAATGGAGAGACTTAGCGTTTAGATTAGACAACATCAAAAGGGAAATACGAGAGTTCCATAAAATTGAAAGAATGGTGAACGACAATTATCCCCAAGCTTCTCGTACATAGAAAGTGGGTAATTCGGCATGTTTATCCCTATCTCATCGTCTGATGTTTGCATAGTAACGTGTAATTTATTTAATTTTAGGTCGAACAATTTCATAGCCTATGATGAATACGAAATAGGGAAAGAATGTTCATGCACGCGAGGGAATATAGCGTGTTGAACAAACATGCTCGAAGGTTCATTAACGATGTATTAATGTGCAAGATCAAGAAAACGTATTAAATTATGTAATGTGCTAATTTCCTAAACTATGTAATAGGATAATTTCCTTAAACTATAAATGAATTTTTCTTTACGAAAATGTAGCACAATTGGTTTATAAGAACATCCACGTCGGTCGGTTGTCACAATCGACATTAAATTAAAGCAACATCTACCAATTCCTAGTGTTCTTCATGAGTGAAGAACACCAAACCAGAATTGACATATGTGAGCCACCGTATTCACAGATTCTTGTTTGATGTTCTTAAAAGAAATCAAAATTTTTTAATTTTTTTTCATGTTTTAAGATTTCATTAATATTAATTAATTTCACAACCAACATAAATAATTAATAACTTACACGATTAATTAATATTAATTAATTAAAAATATATTAACCGTTAATAAAAATAGGTGAATAAGGTTTTTAAAATTATTTTATAATAAATCTTTTATTGAGTGGGTCTTGGATAATTGGAATATGCCTTAATTTAAGGTTAGAGTATAATTAAATTGTTCGATAAAAAGAAAATTATATAAGTATTAGGGTCCAGTTTTTAACCCGAGAACAACATATTCGGAAGAACTACCCCTGCCAGCCAACTGTGCAAATCTAAAGGTAAATCCAATATACAATTACTTGGTAGAAGACAAGTGATGTTCTTTTTCTCCACCATTGATGGGAACATAAGTGGCTAAGTGGATATGTTCTTCTCAAACCACTTGGATATTTATGTGTAGGTCACTATAGATGGAGACAAAAGCAATTGAATGATTCTGTTGATAAGACGTAAAAATACTTATTACCATCATTTCCTCGAATACTTGTACCTTGTGGTGTTGAAGGTTAGACCAGACACTTAAGTTTCAACTACTAAATGGAAACAAACGAACCCCTACTAGATCATGTAGACAAAGACAAAACAAATCTAGTGATATTATTCAAAAGATAACTTAGTGAATAGTGATATACATATTGAAATCCATAAAGTGTTTTTCTAGAACTATGTGACTTTTCATTTCATTTTCTTTTCTTTTATTTTATTTGTTTGATCGAATAAAACTAGAGAACTATTCTAGGCATTTATGAAATAAATTTGTAAGCACTTCTTCATCTTCTTTCAGTTGTGCAAAATCCATATGTTTCAAGTTTCTCCACTACAAAGTACAAACCTTTATTTTCTGGAAGATTAGTTGCTCATATAATGGATCTCTGAGTCATTAGCGTAGCTTAATCATTGCCTTACTATTTTACTACCTGAGAATTCTTCTTTGATCAACGAGTCTTGATAGCCCGTCCTTTTGGTCGACCCCAAATTCACCCTATCAAAAGAATCGACTCCACTTCTTAAAATTTATAAAAAATAATTTTTAGATTCATTTTTTTATGAGTGCATGGTTTTAAGATCGTCTTTTAATATAAATTTTTTCTTTTTAGTTGTGTTCAAGGCCGTACCATATCGGATTTCGTTCGTACCGGTCGAGAACGATACACTGGTACATCGTACATCGGTATACCGGAAAAATTTTAGTTTTAAATGTCGGGGAAATATCGGCCCATATATTTTATACCTATAATTTTATAAAAAAAAATACTAGTTCACATTTTATAAATATAAATATATTTTAACACCTTATAACAAACGTTTTTTCACAAAGTTTAGAAAGAAAAACTATTACTCATCCAAAATATATAGATCCATAGATTTCATACAAAGTTCAAACTGGAAACACAAAAGAAACAAGAACAACTTCAAAGTTCATCGTCTAAAATGCTAATTAAACAAGGATATTACAGTTCTAATCAAGATCATTAGATTAATTATAGATATTATCATATGCATATACAATTCTAAAATACCATAAAAAAAATATGAGTAACAATTGAAAACCCTAAAACAAGGATAAATTTTTTTTTTTTTGATTTTTTTTTTTTTTGGATTTAAAAAAAAAATAAAAAAAAATCGGTCGTACCGGTCAAACCGGTACAGTCCATAACGACCGATTTTTTCGGTTGAATACCGTTTACCGGTATACCGGATTTCGTTTCGCTTTGCGGCCGAAACCGGTAAAATCGGCAGCATATCGGTACGGCCGGTATGGACTACACAGGTTGTGTTCTATAATTTCTGGTGTATTACTAAGGGTAACTGCAACGGTACGAGTATACCAAATACTAAAGAGTAAAATTTTTTGCTTGTTTTTCATTTTTTACACAACGGTTTTGTGAGTAAATATGATCACACGTCGTTTTAATTAGACGTCTGTTATAAAACGCTATTGTAGAAGAACGTTAGGTGACACAGACGTTTCTCTAGTGGGACGTATGTTGTTGGACGCACATTTGGGTGAGCGTTTCATATTCTGGAACCAGACGCACTTATAAATGAGCTTTTGCATTCTCGTACGCTTCCTTTCAAACGTATGTTTTAACGTCCACACTAATGAGCGTCTATTGTACCAGCGTCTTAGTGTAGGAACGTCTAGAAATTGCGTTGTATTGCGTGGACGTTTAGTGATAAACGCTCTTCCTAATAGACGCCTGAATGCTAAAAGACCTTCTAGAATAACGCTTACTATTGAAACGTCCACCCACAGAAGCATTAGCTGAGCGCCCACGTACAAGAGCGTCAATAAGACGCCCACATAGAAAAGCGTCCACACAAAACGTCCTTGTAGATAAGCGTCTAGGATGTTGACGTCCTTGTAGATGAGCGTCCGTGTTGGGGTGGTGAGCGTTAAAAACATTTTAGGTGAGCGTCCGTGTCAGGGTTAGGGTTTGGTTCGGCTATAAAACGCTCTTCCTTTCTTCTAAAACGCTCTTCTCTCTTTTTCTACTCAACAGACAACAGTTGACGGCTAGGAAGGGAACTCCAACTTGCGGTTAAAATCAAATAAATCACGGTAACAAATTCTTTCCCCCTGTCTTTTTCTTTCTTGTTTTAGCTGTATCAATTTCTTTAGTGTTAAAAATGGTTTAGTCTTAGAAACAAAACCTACACCAAATAAAATTAATAACTTATTAACATTTTCCATAAGAAAAAACTAAAAACAGAACCCATTAGTCTAAGTGCAGTAGAACATGTTTGTTAATTTTAATGTCAATAAGTTATTAATTTTAATATCAATTTTAGTGTTAGAAATGGTTTAGTCTAAAATGTCAATTTTAATTTCTTAATTATAATATTTTAAATTTCTAACACTATCAGTAGGACATGTTTGTTTAATTTAATTTCTTAAATTTGATTGTCTAATGCCATTTCTATATTACTAGTGATAATACACTACGACAACTCATTTATATACATTACGAATTAACTTGCCGTTCAACGGTAAAATTTTATAACGTTCAACGGTAAAAAATTTCTCTGATCAACAACCAGCAATGAAAAGTTTACAACGGTTACAAAACGCTCTTTATGGTGGACGTTTGTTGCCACGCCCGTGTGGAGGAGCGTTTATGGTGGACGTCCTCTTATGGGGACGTTTGATTTATAGGCGTCCCCTTATGGAGACGTTTCATCTGTACGCGTCCTCTTAAGACAGCGCCGGGCCTAAGCGTCCTCTTATGGAGACGTTGGATATATAGGCGTTTTCGTAAATGGACGTCTCAACTAGACGCTCTTCTTAGCTTGCGTTTTTTCTACCAGCGTTCTCCTAGTGAAGCGTTACTTCATAGGCATTATATAATTAACGTCTCATCAAACGCTTCTCTTCCCCTGCGTCCGTGTTTCTAAACGCTTTCATAAGGGAACGTTTTTTGTTAACGTCCACGTACAAGAGCGTGCGAGTATATATAAGTTTTGAAGAAAAAGTTCTCTGGAACAGTACTTATACTCGCCTCAAACCTATATTTTCTCCTCCGTTGCGGTTGATTTTGGGCAACCAAAGAGTAAATTTGATCTTTACTTTTTGGTCTACTCACGCGCTGCAGTTGCTCTAAGTAACACTCATCCCATATAAAAAGGAGGTGAGAGCAGTGCAGTCCATAGCGGCCGGTTTTACCGGTTTCAGCCGAAAAACGGGACGAAATCCGGTATACCGGTAAACGGTATTTGACCGAGAATATCGGCCGGTATGGACTGTACCGGTTTGGCCGGTACAGCCGGTATTGACCGGTATTGGCCGGTATTGACCGGTACAATCATTTTTTTTTGTTTTTTTATTTTAAGAAAATAAAAAAATGAAAATTTATTCTTGTTTTAGGGTTTTCAATTGTTACCCATATTCTTATGATATTTTAGAATTATATATGCATATGATAATATCTATAATTAATCTAATGATCTTAAATTGTAATATCTTTGTTTAATTAGTATTTTAGACGATAAACTTTGAAGTTATTCTTGTTTCTTTTGTATTTCCAGTTTGAACTTTGTATGAAATCTATGGATCTATATACTTTGGATGAATACTAGTTTATTTTTTTAAATTTTGTAAAAAAATGTTTGTTATAACGTGTTAAAATATATTTATAGTTATAAAATGTGAACTAGTAATTTTTCATAAAATTATAGGTATAAAATATATGCACCGATATTCCACCGATATTTAAACCGAAATTTCTCCGGTATACCGGCGTACCAGTGTATCGCTCTCGACCGGTACGAACCGAAATCCGATACGTTACAACCTTGGGTGAGAGTGGAAAAAAACCTTTCGCTTTCCCATTAAGAAAAACCAGTTTTCCTTCTTCTTCTTCCCAATCCTTTGAATTTCTCTCGATCCATGAGCGGCTAATCTGCCGCTTATGGGCCCTGATGGTTCCTCAACAACAAATTTGTGAAAGGCTTATGGGGATGTAACGTTTTTCTTCGGTGTTGTAGCTTCTCTAGGTTTCCGTTCGCTGCAAGCATGATCCAGACAGATCCAGTTTCTTACGCTATCCATCTCACAAATTTGCAGAGCTTTTTTAATCAAGAAAAGTAAAAGTCTGAATCGATTACTTGATCTTTGTAAAAAATTAATCTTTTCTGCCATTTGTCCTTAATTCTCTCTGCTTTCTTACATCTGGTGCATCTAATTTTAACTTTCTACAAATTCCTTATTAAACCTTAATTTTAATCGCTAGTAATCATGTATTGTCTCGATTTTATTTCCATCTCGGATTTTCCCCTTTGTCTTTTCCTCTTCAGCCAACTTAAATCAAATTGTTTCTCCCTATTTAAACTCTGTGTTGTTATTCCTTGTTTTACATCGCTTGCTCATCATCTCTCTGCTTCTGTTTCCCCTCTAAGATTTACTCCAGAGAATTTCTATTTAATCTTCATAAGGCTTATCTTCACCTCTGTAGCTTGTGCTGTGTTTCTGTATTCATCATGTCGAACTTTTGGCATGGAGATGTTGCGTCTTTATCTTCTCATCTTCAAAATTCTCTGAACCTCAGAAATGGAAATCAGTACATTGTAGATGAAATCATTCCTTCTCGGTTTCAAATAACAACTTGCTTTGGACTCACTGTATCATTGGTATCTTCATTTCTCCTATTATTAGGTCTAGTTGGGATGTCAGAAACGCTTTGTTCTTTCTGTGGCAAGTTTTTGGTGGTCTCTCTATTAGAAAAGCAAGTGAAACTGTGTTCTTTATTAGATTTCAACATGAGCATGAGATGTTTAGGGTTCTTGAAAATGGTACGGGGAGAGTTTTTGGAGAACTTTTCTGCATAAAAAAATGGCTGCCTTCTATTGATGTTTTTAACTGGTACCCTACAGAAGAAATCTTTTTTATCACTATTCGTAACCTCTTTCCGGAACAATTATCTTATGAAAATCTTCGTAGATACTTAGCCTGCAATGTGCACTATTCTGTCCTTCAACTTCCCTACTAGAAATTTAAATGGCACCTTTTCTATCGTGGTCAAAGCAAGTATTCGATTCATACTACCACTCAGGTTTAGCGTAAATGCTGAAAATGGGTTGGGACTCATTAACAATGTGAGTTTCGAGTTTCATAACTTTCCATTTGTGTTCTGTGGCTTCTGTGATTTAACTGGTCACAAACTGGTAAACTGTGCAAATTTCCAACAAGCTCAACAACAAGCTGAACTTCATCAAGCAGCAGTTGATGCTTACATAGCTGCTATTCGACAAAATGAAGCTGAACAAAACATGGTGGGTCAAACTCTAATGGTTCAGCCAGACATGGAATTTTCAGAAGATAGTCTATCTAGCTCTTCTTCATGTAACTTGGCTTCTGAGCAAGCTTAGCCAAAAGATCTAGACCAGACCAGAGAGTGTTTGAAGCATCTACAAGTTTACAAAGTAATTTTCCTGCTTGTTCTCATTACTGGAAAAATTGGGCTGCCATGGAGAATTACTTTCACTGGGATTTGCCTTTACCTGCATGCAAAAGGATTAAAATTGAGAAAATAGATTCTCATTCTTCTGAGGTGAGAGAACTGACTGTTATTGAACCAACCTTAACTATCTTTGAGCATCCACACCTATGGTTCAAGGGACAGACCTCTAACTCATCTGTTGCAGCGCAGAATATGGAGTGCAAAGATTCATCTAATGATGCAGCTTTTAACTGGAAAACCATAACACCTGAAGAGTTTGAAGGAAATACATCCCCAGCCAAGTAAAATAATGTTGTTTGAGGCCATCAGAGCTCATATGCTCTTTTTTTGGCTTGATCTTGCCTCTCCGTCCTTTATTGTTATCCACTTGGCTGTAACCTTTTTTGTTTGTTTGTTGTCATTGTTCAGTATAGCTTCTAGGATTTCCTTTCTTTTCCTTTACTGTACTTGCTTGTAATCTTTTGTTTGCTTGCTGTACTTTGTTAATTTTATCTTTTAGAGTCTCTTTCTTACTCCTTTCTGTTCATAGTGATCATTAAACTCTGTATTCCTTTTGTATCCCTGTTTATGTTACTTTCTGTTTTCCCTTCACTAGTTATAGTTTATCTTTCTAATCTAGTTGTTCTTTAGTTTACTTTATTTGGTCTATTTTTTTTCATTCCCTAGCTGAAAAACCTTCATTCATTAGTTCTTGCATTGGGCTTGTCTGTATTATATATTCTTTAATTTTAAAATCCTGATAGCTGTGTCTTCGGTTGTGCTGGTTATCAAGGAGATTCAATTGTTCTTAGTCTGTATTCTTTTTTCTTTTTTGAACAATTTATTTCTTTGTCTCACTTTTGTGCCCTGTTCATTGCATTGTTTGTCTTATTCTTCCCTCTATTTCTTGATTCTGCTTTTAAATTTATTATCTACTGAAGCGGTTTTTTCTGGCCTTGGATCTTGGTCTTGCTAATAGTTTAATTTACTCGCTTTTAAGCAATTATCCTCTTATATCCTTTCCTTCTCTTCATTTACTCATATTTTGTTGCTTCATTTACTCATATTTGTTGCTTAACTGTTCTCTCCTCAAGTGAATCATTTGTTTCCTCTTTATTTAAATTTTACAAAACTTGATATAAAAAATCAAGGTGAATAAATTTATCATGCAAAAAACCTTCTCATATTATTTTTTATATATAAAAAAAATTTCATTAAAAATAAGGTAGAAGTCCCATTTCACATAATACTAATTAAATTTAAATTTTAATTATTTTCAATATACCCGAATTACCGTTCCTATATATTCTATAACTTTTAAATGGAAACAAAATCTTAAAACATAATCTTCGTATGAGAGAAGAATTCTGCTCCAAATTTGATTTTCTGAAGAACCGAAGCACATCTTCTCCAAATTCGGCTAGGGTTTCAGCAAAACATTTCTTCTCCAAATCTGATTCATGAAATTTAATTGAAGATTTTGTGTTCGTTTTTGTTCCTGTTTAATTGAAGATTTGAGTTCTTGTTTCAAATTTTGTTGTGTAAGTGAAGATTTGAGTTCGTTGTTGGTTCTGCTTAATTGAAGAACATAAATTCTAGCTTCAAATACGAACATAAATTCTATCTTCTCCGATTCATCTCAAACAGTTTCAAATCCATTGTTGATTTGAAGAACCGAATTCGTATTTGTTTAAGTGATTCTCGAACATCAGTCTCTTCTCCATCTTCTAACTTCAGTTGTATTTCATCAGGTAAGTTTTAATTTTTGATTTTGGTTGTTATTTGATTATCAAATTTTCGATTAACCGAACTCAAAATTGTGTTCCTTTCTGTTCAAGTGAAGAACAGGAACTGTAACTATTTTTTTTGGTGTGTTTTCATGATTATTACTATATTTTCAGTTTTGATGATTCTTACTGTATTTTTCAGTTGTTATTTGATCATATTCTCACTCTGTTCAAGCTTTTGTATTAGTTCAATCATTCCTATGAAACTGAAATCCATCTTTCAAATGTTGTTGTTGGTGTTGTTGTTTATATTCACATACAGGGAAACCGTTTTTGGTTTCATACTTTTTCCTGTATATAATTGGAATCAGAATTTGTTATGTTTTTGATGTTAATTTTCAAATGTTGTTGTTGGTGTTGTTGTTTATATTCACATTCAGTGAAACCGTTTTTGTTTCATACTTTTTTTCTGTATATTATTGGAATCACATTTTTGTATGTTGTTGATGTTAATTTTCAATTTTTGTTGGTGTTGTTGTTTATATACACATACAGTGAAACTTATTTTGGTTTCATACTTTTGCCTGTAGGTTATGAAATCACATTTTTGTTATGTTGTTGATGTTAGTTTTCAATTTTTGTTGGTGTTGTTTGTTTATATACACATACAGTGAAACTTATTTTGGTTTCATACTTTTTCCTGTAGGTTATGGAATCCTATTTTTGCTATTTTGTTGATGTTAATATTCAAATTTTGTTGTTTGTTGTTGTTTATATTCACATACAGTGAAACTTATTTCGGTTTCATACTTTTTTCTGTAGGTTATGGAATCTGTTCTCGCTGTTATATTTCACAAAGATGATACATTATATTTTCATATTGGTCTACAAGCATCTGTTTGTGATTTGAAGGGTAGTATATGTTCAAGTTGGTGTTAATTCTCTTCTCTTTCTATTGAAATTTTCCACATAGTTTGTGATCAGCAAAAGGTTATCAATTCTGATTTTGATCTCCAATCGGTTGCTTTATTTACTTTGTTTAATAAGCTTTCATCTCTTGAGTTACATGTAAGGCATAGAGATGAGTCCTCTAGTTGTAGTTCAGAAATTTCAGCAATCATACCATATGAGAAGCCACGAAGTTTAGGAATTATATCTTTTGAGCATTCAACACTTACAAATTTAGTTGATTATGATGTCCGTAATAAAGTTAAAGAACCGTTGAAGTCTGCGCATTGGTTTGGGCTTTTTCAGGGTGTCAATCAGGTGTTTAATGAAGGTGTTCAACAAATTCGTTCTGATTTATTAAATATCATGCAGTATCTGGGTATTCATTTAAGAAAAGGAATGAGAAGTTGAGTATTGATGCATGTTGTTCTAAGAAGGAAAAAGATAAATGTGAATGGCATATATATGCTGTTTCTATTGATGGTGTTGAAGGTAGTCCTTTTATTATCAAGGAGTTAAATAAGAAGCATACTTGTTGTGGTGGAGTTGTAAACAGACCACATTTGTCGAAGAAACTTATTAGTAGCTTGATTCTTGAAGAGATTAAACAGAATCCAAAGAAGAAGACAAAGGATATTATGAATCAGTTTACAAGAGAGTACGGCTTTGACATTAGTCGTTATTATGCATATGCAGGGAAGAGGCATGCATTGAATATTACAAGGGGAGATAACGAGAAATCATTTATGTACTTGAAATGGTATACCAACAAATTGACTGAAACCAATCCTGGATCTCGTGTTGTTTTGGAAGTTGAAAATGGGACTCAAAAATTTCAGAGATTGTTTATTTGTTTCGGAGCATGCATTCGTGGATTCAATTACTGTCGTCCTTTGTTATCCTTGATGCAGCCCATTTGAAGAGCAAATACCTTGGTCATATCATGGCAGCAACAGGTCTAATCGGGAATGACGGTAATTTTCTTAAATATTCTATTTTGTTTCTTAGTTGATAAACAGGTTTGTTATTTAATCCTATACAAATGAAACCTAACATCATGCTACAAACCAATGAAACCAAGTTGAAAATCAGCGAAACCTATTTTTTTTACAGAAAAATGTAATTGATATGTATGAAACCTTATTCGGTTTCATTGTTTTTTATATGATGAGACATTTTTTCTACAGAAAAATGTAGTTTAAACAGATGAAACCTTTTTCGGTTTCATTGTTTTTTATATGCTGAGACATTTTTTTTTCTGTTCTGTTTTTCAGAAATCTATCCTTTTGCTTATGCTGTTGTTTCTTTGGAGAATGATGCCAACTGGAAATGTTTTTGGAGAATTTGAAGCAACTACTTTCACCTATGCGCAAAAAGCTTACTTTTGTTAGTGATCGAGTTACTGGTTTGGTGAATCAAATCCCTGATGTATTCTCTGATGCTGCTCATGGTTGGTGTTATTGGCATATGAAGAACAAAATCAATACATACTTGCTGAAGTCCAGTAAGGTTTATAACAATTATGTGCTTGGGTTGTTTGAAAAATGTGCGTATGCTAATACACATATAAAATTTTCAGAGAACTGGGAGAATTTGTTGCAGGTCAAAAATAAGAAGTTACAAAATTATCTGAGTAGAGCTTCGATTGATAAATGGGCAATTATTTTCCGTCGTTATGGTAGATTGTGTTCGAATATTGTTGAGAGTTTCAATAGTTGGATCGTTGAAGAGCAAGAGAAGCCTATAACTATTATGGTTAATGACATCAGAGAGAAGCCTATAACCATTATGGTTGATGACATCAGAGTGAAGCTTATGAATCAAATGTGTGTACGTCGTGAGGAATGTGTAACATTATTGAAGTGGCGAGAAACTTTGTGTCCATAGTTTGAAACTGAGTTGTACAACAACAAGATGCACGGCCGTGAATACACTGTCACCAAGTCGTCGCAATATGTGTTTGAAGTTTATTCTACATTAACACAAAAGGTCGATTTGGAAAGAAGAACATGTTCTTGCAACCGCTGGCGCATCAAACGTTTTCCTTGTTCCCACGCTATCCGCTGTATCATGCTAAATGAAGAAGACCCGTATAAGTATGTTGAATTCTATTTTACAGTAAAGTTCTACCGTAAATCCTATGCAAGACCAATCAATCCTGTTCCCACAGTTGAAAAGCCTACGGTTGTGTCTCCAAAAATCTTGTTCTTGGTCCTGATGCTCTACCACAACCTGGTCGTCCAAGGAAGAAAAAGAGAATTCCTAATACAAGTTCAGTTCCTAATAAGAAGATGAGAACTTGTGGTAGCTGCCATGTTTTGAGTACCCATAACCGAAGGACATGCCCTGCGCGGCAGATGTGAATTTATTTTGACAACAATTCATTGACTTTTTCATTTTTATTTTTTCAGACTACTATATGTTTCAATCTTCATATTTTTATTATTCTTTTTTCTATATTGTTTACAGTTAAAATTTCATTTTGCTCCAGGTCTTTCATGTTTTTTTATTTTTAGATTAAGTTTTTCAGAGTTACAGGATTTTTATAATTTGTTGGAACCAAAATAGGTTTCATAGTTTTGTCACATGAAAGACCTGTAGCGTATGTTTTTTTTATCTCTAAAATGATGAAACCTTTTTTGGTTTCATCGTGTTTTTTCATCTGGAATAAGATGAAACACCTCTAAGTTGATGGAACCCTTTTTGGTTTCATCGTTTTTTTTTCATCTAGAATAAGATGAAATAAAACAAACGATGAAACCTTTTTTGTTTTCATAGTTTGTTTTCTTCTGGAATAAGATGAAACAAAAAACAAATGATGAAACCTTTTTTGGTTTCATCGTTTTTTTCATCTGTAGTAAGATGAAAAAAAAAATGATGAAACCCTTTTTGGTTTCATAGTTTTTTTTCATCTGTAATAAGATGAAACAGAAAATATTGATTAACATTTATCAAAAATCATACAAACAAATTATGCAAAAAGATTTTCATCCTTGATTAAAAGAAAAATATCATAACAAATTTTATAACTTAAGAGTAGTGATTGATCAAAAGACTGACTAACATTGAATAAGATGTTTTTACGGAAAACCATTTGTACTTTTATTAGAAACTAATTGATTAACATTGTTCTTAGTTTCAACCTCTCTTCCATGAACATACAACCACCATGAGGTTTGACCATCAGTCTTGTTTTCTCTTCCACTTTGAGTTGCAACTTTGTCAAGGAGTGTTAGTCTTCAACTTTGTCAAGGAGTATCTTGGATGCCAACTTTGGCCTCATATTTTGCACCTTTTGTTTTATGTGCTCTTCGGATGAAAAATTTCCTTTCAAAAGGATCTTCATGTAATAGCAAATATGAAGTCCGCAATCATTCCTAAAATTAACAAAACAATATATTTAAATTGAAAAATACAAAAAAGGATTGAAATGAAGATATCACAATTTCTTTTAAAAGTACTTACACATCTTGTTGACAGCAGAAAGGGGTGTTCAAAACAAATTCTTTTTTTTTGACTTGATGGGTCCAGGCAGAGCTTTGATACATGTTTTCTGAATGTTGACACCATTTTTTCCTTCATGCTTTCAGCATTTTTTTTGCATTCATCTTCAGTGGAGGCCATTGAGTTGTAGTGAGAGAATTCTCCAGTCTCATTATCAAAGACTAACAATGTCCAGTGATATGTCTTTTCACTTAGTTTTTTTATGATTAGAACGAAGACATATTCTGGAGTGTAATCCATTTTATCAATGAAAGCTTCAATCGCAGTGTGGCAACTTTTACCGATTGAGTGCATTGTCTGAAATTCAATAAACAATCAAAATGAGTGCATTGTTGAAAATCAGTGAAACCTTTTTTTTACAGGAAAATGTAACTGAAACAGATGAAACCTTATTTTGATGAAACCAAAATTGGTTTCATTGTTTTCATAAAGACACCTGTATTAGATAAGTTAGATGAAACTTATATAGACATATGTCCTTAGGAAAACAACCCTTTTGTACTTAGGAGTGCCATCTGATTTCTTGATGTTCTTTGCTATGTTTTTTTTGAAATTTGAGCATGTAGAACTCAATCATATCTCCTTCTATGTCACCTTTTCTTATCAAGGCGTTGATATTTTTTCCTGTAATGTACAGGCCCATATCGTCCTTCTCCCAAGCCATGTCACTGTTGTTATATTGTTGATAAATAAATATAATATTTAAGAAGAATAAAAGAAACTAAAACACTTAAATTATTTAACCAAAAAACTTAATAGTATGAATGCCACTTACCTTTCATTGTGCATTTTAAAATATCTACACACAATCTGTTTTTCATTTGAATCCAGCAGTTGCATAATTTTTAAGTTGTCCAATGCTTTCAACTTGTCTTCCCTTTTCTCTTTTTTTTTTCTCCAACTTTTTCTTTTGATTTCTGCTCACACACCGAGTCTTTTTTCTTTTCTTATTCTTAGCATCTCCAGGTGTATAATCCTGCATCTTGACAGGTGCTTGCATTCTCCTTTTTTTTTCTCTCATCCTTGAGATTATGTTGCTCAATTTTTTGTCGGGACTGATGTCTTCACCATCTTCTTTCTCACTGTCAGTTTCCGTCAATCCCAACTTGAAATGAGGCACATCAACTTCTTAAGCAATTACATCATTTTCCATGTTTACAACAGAGTAGTAGCACATGCCTTTACTACTTGGCTTTGATGTAGAAGTCTTGGTTGCATACTCGTCTTCCATTTGCTGAAGAATAGTTTCATCAATTGAACGTTGGCTTTGAGTTGACACTTCAATCTGTGTCTCTGGCTTTGATGAAGAACTTTTTTTCACTTCCAGTTCTGCTCTCTCAGCGACTCTGATATCTTCTATAATGTCTGGAGTCAATTCAGAAACTTTTTCTATTGCACTCCTCAAGTTACTCTTCGTCAAAGAAGATTCAATTTGTTCAGCCACTTTTATATCTTCAATTGTGTTTGGAGTTAACTCCGAAACTTCTTCCATTATACTATCCTTGGCTTTCTTCCCTTTGATTTCAGATTCCACCTTCTCATCCACCTCCAAATCTTCAATTGTGTTCGGAGTTAACTCTGAAATCTCTTCAATCTGAACTTCATGAGCTGAATCCTCTTCAGGTTCCAATGCGTCATGTTGCTCCTGAACATCTTCATGAGCTGAAACCTTTTCAGGTTCCACTACATCATGTTGGATCTGAGATTCTTCATTAGCTGAAACCTTTTCAGGTTCCACTGCATCATTCTTCTCTTGGACTTCTTCATGAGCTGAAACCTCTTCAGGTTCCACTACGTGATGTTGATCCTGAACTTCTTCATGAGCTGAAACCTTTTCAGGTAACATTTTTCTTAGTTTCAACCTCTCTTCCATGAACAGACAACCATAGCATCCACAAACCTTTTCAGGTTCCACTGCATCATGTTGGATCTGAGCTTCTTCATTAGCTTAAACCTTTTCAGGTTCCACTGCATCATTCTGCTCCTGGAATTCTTCATGAGCTGAAACCTCTTCAGGTTCCACTGCGTCATGTTGATCCTGAACTTCTTCATGAGATGAAACCTTTTCAGGTTCCACTGCATCATGTTGTTCTGTTTCTTCAAACATATTCATTACCTGCAATATTTATTGATTTCATAAAAATCAGATTCAATGACAACAATCAAATCAAATCAAAACAAAACAAAACAAAACAAAACAAAGTATAATAAATTATCACCTCATCATTGTCATACTTTTATTCTCTATCTTCTTCAACCTCAACATTCACATCATCTTGTTCTACCATTGCATCCACAATTTTTATAGTATTGGTTATCAATTCCTCCATATCTTGTTTAGTGTATGAAACTGTTTCTGCTTCATCTCGCTTACGTTTCTTTCTCACGTAAGTCTTCCTCACTGGTTCTAGTTCTAACTTATCTTCAACATCATATTTTGTGAGAATTGATTGATCATCTTCCAAAAGCCCATTGTTACCAACGCTTGTAAGCTTGTAAATCAAAATTCTTGCCCACTTATATTTTTCCTTGTATGTGGTATCTTCATTTCCAGTTTCAACACTCATTTCATTTCTTTCACCAATAGTCTCTTCATTTGTTTCACAACCAATATCTTCATTTCTTTCACCAACCATCTCTTCATTTCTTTCAGAACCAATATCTTCATTTATTTCACCAACCATCTCATTATCCTCTTCACTTGTTTCACCACCAACATCTGCATTTTCCTCTTCATTTCCTTCACCATCTATGTACTCTTCAAACTGAATTTCCTCTTCCTATACACGCTGGACCAAACGTATTTCTTGTTCATTATATTCTAACATGAAGGATCCCTGACGGTAACCCACATTCATCTGTGGAATACAAGAAAAGTTATGATTAATAAGTTGGTATTAAATAAACTATGAAACATTTTTTGGTTCCATAGTTTTGCCTTTTCATCTTGAATAAGGTGCAGAATTAAAAATTATAAACAAACAAGAACTGTTGTTGCTTTTACCTTGGAGAAAATTTCTGGTTTGTAGGAGAGATCATCAAAATTATTCACCACTTCCTTGCTTATTTCATCAAGGTTCCATCTAGAGAACCTTGCGTACATTTCGTTCCCATCTTGTCTCAAAGTGATGTTTGTCATCTCAGCAAACCAATACTGTAAAAACCAATACACAATTCAACATTTAAATTAGTAATCAAACTCGGGAAAAATAAAAAACAAACATTTTATGAATCAAAAGAAACAAAAATTAACTTACTAGTGGGTAAATGACGCAACCTGATACATCATCAACTTCTTCATCTTTAATTATAGACTCAATTAGATTTTCATGTAAAACATCAGGCCAACACACTTTATTCATCTCAAATACTTGGTACAAGTATTTTGATTTCAGATTCTGCCCACCTTTGTTTGGGACAAAAATCGAAACCAAGAGATAGAGTATGAATAGCTTGACGAAGTCTTCAGCTTTGGTTTCATCTGCTGTTGTTTCCATCATAACTCTGACAATATCAATTTTCCTCATCTTCTTAGCTCCTTTAAAATACTCAACTTGAAACATGTTCACCTTTTTCTTCAGCTCAACATCTTGGTGTATATCTACATTCTTCATCATTTGTAGACCAAAGATGACAGCGAACTGTTCAGGTGTTGTCGTAGTATCATATTCCTTGCTCTCATCAATTTGAAACAATCTGGTTTATCACCCTTGACACTTCTATAAAATGACCCTAAGATCATCTGAACTGCTCTTGTCGTTTTCTTTAATTTTTCTGCTTGAAGGGTACCATCGAAGAACGGTTTGAAGAAACGCCAGAATGGACATGCAACAAGTGCCTTCATGTGTTTTTCTTTAGTTTGTATCAATGCTTTTATTTTTGGTGCCTCTGTACACAAATGTTGTAATGAGCACCTGTATGGATCTGGAATTTTTTTTTCCTGTTACATAATAAGTAAACCATTAGCACAAACAGAAAAGAATATGATGAAACCTTTTTGGGTTCCATCAAAACATGCATTAAGTAAAAAAACACCAACATTGTTGGTCACAAACATACGCAGATTAGGATGAAACCTTTTTGGGTTCCATCAAAACAAGCATTTTCTAAAAAACACCAACATTGTTGGTCACAAACATACACAGATTAGGATGAAACCTTTTTGGGTTCCATCATAATACCAATTAAGTAAAAAACCACCAACATTGTTGGTCACATGCATACACAGAATATGATGAAACCTTTTTGGGTTCCATCAAAACATGCATTTACTAAAAAACACCAACACTGTTGGCCACAACAATACACAGAATATGATGAAACCTTTTTTGGTTCCATCAAAACATGCATTTATAAAAAACCACCAATATTGTTGGTCACAAACATACACAGAATAGGATGAAACCATTTTTGGTTCCATAACAATATGCATTAAGTAAAAAAACACTAACTCTGTTGGTCACAACCATACACAGAATAGAATGAAACCTTTTTTGGTTCCATCAGAATACCAATTAAGTAAAAAAACACCAACTCTGTTGGTCACAACCACACACAGAATAGGATGAAACCTATTTGGGTTCCATCGTAATAAGTTAGGTTAAAACAGATGACACCTAAACGCTGCTACAAACAGATGAAACCTAGATGAAAATCAATGAAACCTAGTTTCAGAAAAATGTAACTGAAACCTAACTATGAAACCTGTAATTTTGAAAGTGATGAAACCTTATTAACCAAATACATCGATGAAACCAAAACCGCGAAACTAAAAATCATAAACATGCAGAATATGATGAAACCTTATTAACCAAATGATTTTGATTTTCAACCATAACCAATCACAGAATATGATGAAACCATAAACTTCGATTTACCTTTCGTAGATTCTTGTTTCTTAACTGGTTTATTGAGTTTTTTCTTCATCTTCTTGTCTTGTTTCTTCACCATGTTTAATGATCTTCAGTGATTTTTCTTAGGTTTAAACTGTGACAGAATTGAATAGAAACTTCAGATAGATTATGATGAGTTAAAAGTAGAAGACTCAATTCTACTATTGATGATCAACAATCGTTTTAAAATCAGAAATTTAGGTTGATTACGACTCAAATTCTACTGTTGATGATGATTTAAGTGATGACTTTTGTTTCAGGGAGATTAATGTGATGATTTTTTGATATGATTGATGATGACGATGATGTTGGTTCAGGTGTTTTTCTCGGATGATTTTGTGTCAAATTTGTTTTGTTGGGTTTTATGTAGTTGGATAGTGCATCTTTGGGCTTATAACCCACGTCCTATAAATTTTATTCTTCTGTGTATTTTTTGCACAAGTTTTGTTTGAGTCCTCTCAATTTTTACTGATTTAAGTCTTTGCTTTTGTTAACCCCTATCCCATTTTCTTTGTTCTATATCTTCTCCAGTTACTCATCTTCATGAAACTTTTATCGAGGAACATACAGGGCATTGGCCCCGCATTGACAAGAGACCACCTTAATTTCCTATTTCAATCTCGAAACCCTGATATTATTTTTCTTTCAATAAAAGCTCCCTCTTCCAAAATGGAATTTCTGTTTAAAAAATCTCATTTTCATGACTGGTTCATCATTCCTTCTATGGGTAAAGCAAAGGGATTAGCAATTGCTTGGCATAACAACCTAGAATTAAAACTTATCCCTTCTACACTTAATGTGTGTCATTTCTGTTTATGAGTAAACAATAAGAAAGTTATGATAACATGCGTTTACGATACTATTGAAGTTGATGAAAAAGAAACCCAGTGGTAACATATTTCTCAGCTGGGTCAAAACATAACAGAACCATGGGTAGTGATCGGAGATCTAAATTTCATCTTAGACCCAGCGGAAAAACAAGGAGGAAATAAACCGAGCTCAAGTAATAAATCTTTAGTTCACCAAATGATAAATTCTTTGGGTTTGAAAGATGCAGGATATGAAGAAGCTCTTTTTGCGTGGTCAAATAATCGTCAAGGAAATGCAAACATAAGCGAGAGAATTGATAGGGCGCTGATCTCTTTCCAATGGATTCAGCACTTTCCAGACACTAAGGTACGCCATCTACCCAGGGTTGGCTCTGATCACACTCCACTTCTTTTCGATTCCAATCCAGAATTAGAAAAACTTCAAAAACCATTTAGATGTCTTAGATCTTGGCTTACTCACCCATCCATAAATTCTGTAATTGAAGCTTCTTGGCACCTTCACCCTATTAACTCTCAAGAGAAAAGCATCTCTTCTAAGCTTCACCACCTCTCATCAGACTTAGCTCACTGGAACAGTAATATACACAAGAATATAAAATCTCTGAATAAGAAAATTAAAAATATTCACAAATCTAGAGACCTTTATTCCCAGCTGGACAAACTGAAAGATCTTCAAAAAGAACTAGGAAAATGGTTCGAAATAAGAAATGATTATTATCATCAATTATTTCGAGACAAATTTTTCAAAGAGTTTGATCAAAAATATGGAATACTTCCATGCCTCTACTTCGAATAGGAAAAGGTTTAATGTCATTCACTCTCTTAGAGAACCTTCTGGGATTTGGCTTTCTGATAGAAACCAAGTCAATTCTCTTCTAATTGATCATTTCTCTAAGATCGGTAAATCACGATTACTCTTACAATCATTCCTTCTAAGATATTATTACTCTGTGTATCTCTGATATCGAAAATCTTTCTCTAGTCGAATTACCTTATGCTGAGGAAATTTGGCAAACCATTTCTAAAATGAACCCTTGGAGAGCTCCAGGACCAGAAAGATTCCAACCAGGTTTTATAAAGGCTAATTGGAAGACTCTTGGTCCAGATATTATTTTAGAGATCCAGAATTTCTGTAAGTCGGGCCACCTCCCCCGAACTTATTTCCAATTTTCTATCGTTGATACCCAAAATTTTTACTCCTCAAACTCCTTCGGATTTTAGACCAATAAGTCTCTGTAATTCGATTTATAAATAATATCCAAATTATTGAAAATAGACTTAAACCTTTCCTAGAAAAAATTATCTCACCAAGTCAATCTGCTTTCCTCCCGGGTAGGCAAATTACCGACAATATCATTATTGCTCATGAACTCCTTCACTCTATGAAGATTCCCAAAGAAAAACAAGGATTTCTAGCTCTTAAACTAGACTTATCTAAGGATTTTGATCGGGTAGAATGGCCTTTTACTGTAAATGCCCTTCTGGCCTTTGGTTTTAATAAATCTTGGGTAAACCTCATTATGTAATGCATCTCAACAACTTTTTTCTCCATCCTCCTTAACGGCTCTCCTGTCCCAAAGTTCTCCACATCCAGAGGTCTTAGACAAGGAGATTTCCTATCCCCATATTTATTCCTTATTTGCATGAAAATCCTCTCCATACTCCTTCACAAAGCTACCTCGGAAAAAAAATATTTCTGGAATAAAAATGCTCCTACTATATCCCATCTTTTCTTCGCAGACGATTGCTTCCTTTTCACTAGGGCGGATCTTGGAGAAGCTAAAAATCTCCTTGATATTCTATCCTATTTCGGAGAAATTACGGTCAAATGGTCAATCTCCAAAAATCCAGAATCTACTTCAGCCCTCGGATTCATCCCAAACATGGAATAATCGCCAAAATTATTAAAGTTCCTCGAATGACTAAAAAAGATCGATATCTTAGAACACCCCTTTTTTACGATAGAAACGCAGCGAAAACTTCGAACCTCTTCTTCAGAAATATTACACTTCCCTTCAAGGTTGGAAATCGAATTTTTTATCTCAAGCGGGAAGAACTGTGTTAATTCAATCTTATCCATAATATCAAATGCAATGTTTAGCCCTTCCAAAAGTTACCTTATATCAATTAGATCGGATCCAACGTGATTTCTGGTGGAACAAAGATAAATCCAAAGGAAAAGGGGGATATTTTAAAGCCTGGATGAACATTTGTTAATCCAAATCTCAGGGCGGACTTGGAATAAAAAATCCTCACCAATTTAATATCGCTTTGCTCACTAAACTAGCAAGTCGTCTAATCCAAAAACCTGATCATCTTTGGGCTCAAATTCTACAAGCAAACTATTTCCCTAATTCCCATCCTTTTTCTGAAACGAAAAAATCACAATTATCTTGGATCTGGAAAAGTATTCCAAAAGGATTAGCGCTTATCAAAGAAAATTATATTTCTTAAGTCAAAGACGGCAAATCTACAAAAATTTAGAATACCAAATGGATTCCTAGCTCTTCTGAGGTTCTTAAACCTCAAATTATAGATGAACCAATTCCAGATATAGTTTCAGAATTATTTAAACCAGAAGGTCTTGGGATCTCACTAAGTTAGATAAAAAATTTAACCCAGATGTAAAGAAAAAAATTCTCTCAATAACTCCGAAAATCAATAAAGTGGGTGTTATTAGATGGAATCATCATCACTTAGGCATTTTCTCAGTCAAAAATATCTACAATTTCCTTTCTTCACAATCAAACAACAATAATATAAATTTTCCTTGGAAAAAGATTTGGAATATTCAAGTCATTCCGAGGATTAAGCTATTCATCTGAAAACTTGTTCAAAAAGCTCTCCCCACATCAAGCAGATTGGAAACTCATGTCTCAGTTATTTCTCCGGACTGCTCCTTATGTAACTCACAAACTTCTGAAACAGAAACTCATTCTTTCTAGACCGTCCTTTTGCTAAAGAAATTTGGTTTTCCCTTTCCCTAGCTTCTGTAACTGCAATATCCCCTGGGGGGTGTATTAAAGATTGGGTTGAGAAATGGATAAATTCTTCAACTTATTCCCAATTCATCAGTAAAATCGCAACAATTATTTGGTTCATTTGGAAACATAGATGTTCAATAGTCTTTGAAAATATAGAACCTAATCCAAGAATACTGGTAAACCAAACTAAAGATTACATCCAAGATTTAACCTCCTCCACGGCAATATCTCAACATACAAAATCTACTTCCTCCAATTATTTGGTACCATCATGGACATCTTGGGATACAAACTAGATAATGTTCATTGATTCTTCTTTCAAGGAAACATATTTCTTAATGAGATATGTGTTTCTCCTTTATTCAGTAGATCAAGAAACTTCATGCATATTGAAGCAGGTTCAAGTTGGGCTTCTTCAAACCTTTAAGCAGAAGCACACTCACTATAGATAGCTAGCAATTGGATAAAAAATAATATTATCTCAAGTGTGGTTATAGCTTCAGAGTGCAAACAACTGGTGGATATTATAAATAACAGAGATCTAAAGGCCCCTTGGCAAGAAGAAAATACAATTGATAAGGCCTTAGCAAATTTGGTGTATCTCCCTCAAGCCAAAGTTAAATTTATTAACAGAAAACACAACACAACGACGGACTCTACAACAAAAGCAGCAAGAATATAACATCTTCAACATATTTCAGAAAATATTCAACAACTAGTTCCAAAATATCCTTTATTATGTAATAAGTTCTCCAAAATAGATATTGATAACATATTGTATTACATTTCGTGATTAATACAAAGATTTGTTTGCATAAAAAAACATTCATCTCATATCGTTTATAGTGCCCGAAGTTTCTATTTTTTCTAATCTCCGTTATAAATAAGGCCATGAATGAATTTATTATTAAGGGACAAGTTAGATTTAGTAGTGGGACTGTCCAACTAACTGGATCAGCTGGGGGAGTTAAGCCCAGTATGTTGTATTAAAAACAAAAATAAAAATTCTTAACTAATTTTTTTGAAGCATACATCTTAAAAATATTCTTAACTAGTCGTATATCAATAAATTGATTTAATAACTCTTAAATTATTTTTTATGGGTTTAGAAGACGAATAAAGATAGATATTATTTTATTACCTAAGTACTTGGAAGATACTTTTATAATATCCTAAGAAGGGCCGGCCCTAAGGTAAGGCTAGCAAAGTCTTGCTTTGGGTAGCAAGGCTAAAGGAACATCAAAAAAGGATATTTTCCAAGAAGTGTATGTTTAAAGTAAAAGTAAAATTGATATAAAACATAAATAAAAGTAAAATATAAGACTAGTATCTTTAAAAATGAAGGGGCATAATATGTATAATGAGTTAGTTTAGCGGTCTAAAAATAAATAATTGATGCATAACAATTTTCAGAAACAAAAATATTTCCTTAAATCAGTTTATCTTTCAAACCTTTTTTCTCCTTTCATTCTCCAACAACTACCATTAATTTTATAGGAAGTTAAACTATTCTACGGATAAATTAGGTTTTCATATGTGTAGATATGAGAATCATGATTCATTTTTGATCTTTTGATTTTTCCAAGTGTTCAAGAATATATTTATAATTACAAATTGTATTTTTGGGGTGAAAAATTCAAATACCCATTTAAGTATCCTAATGTTATAAAATTAATAACCTAATTAATCTATGCGTATGTATAGTAGTTAACCGATCTAAAGGATTTGTTAGTCATAAAGTTATAATTTTAAAGTTATTTTAAACCATGCTTGTTATTTGTAGAAATTTGGATTTTCTTTTACCGCTTTTGAATCATGGTACTGTGTAGTAGTTTATGGAGACGCATCGGAAGTAAATCTAGTTGCTAGACTGTATTAACACCGATACCTCACTCACAATATGCAACTTCTGTTTGGAAGTAAAACTAATATGATCATTTTAGATAATTCATGCTCGGTATACAAGTGTCAAAGCCAAGAACAAGATTGGTGATATACTTATAGGGTAACAATTTTTATCTTCCCTTCGGGGAAGCAAAATCTCAGGGCCGGCCCTGATCCTAATGCCAAGCACTATGGTCAAGTCACAAGTTATAACCAAGCGATAGAGAGCATAAAAAAAAATAACATTATGCTGTTTCGCTATGGCTTGGCCAGATGAGACAGATACTAGGTATCCGTCAGAATAGTGCGAGACGGATACCAAGTATCCGTCTCAGTCAACTGGTTGACTTGACCTGACGGATACCAGGTATCCGTCTCTATAGCATTTCTATACATAGTAACCCTCGGATTTCTCCTCATTCCACACTTTTAAAAAAAATTCTTCCTCCTTCCCTCTCCAACCATTTTTACCCCCTTTTGATCTTGAAGGTGCTATAGGTCAATTTTTTGCGTGAAATTTAAAGGCTTTGCTCCATACTCGTTGGTGATTCTATTGCATCTTTCAATTTTAAATTTCATCCACAAAATCATCAAAGGTAAGTTAATCTACCATTAGGGTTATAAATGCAAATTGTTTTGATAATCATGATATTGTTGATGTTTGATTCATTATTTATATTGTAGACAAGTCAATAACAACATTAGAACATAGATATAGTACGAAATCCATGATAATTACTTGTTTTGTGATACTTTGTTGATAAATGCCTATTTGAAATGAAATTGTTACTATTTTATCGGTGTTGAATGTTGATTGAGCCCAATTTGAAGTAGGGTATTGAGTAATTCAAATTGAAATTGTTGTTACAAATGTACAATATAAGTCTTATGTGTTCCTATGTGAAACAAACATATGGAATTGAATACTTCAAGTGATAAAGACGAAAAAGCCGCAATGTTGTTTCAGCTAATGACATTCCATGTTCGTATGTGTATTATTCTTCAACCGGTGCTTAAGGAAGTGCAGACACGATCACGAATTACCTGAGATCGAGTATGGCATGATGAAAAAATGATGAATGATTATTTCACTCCCGGAACTGGTTATACTTTAAGACAATTCAAACAACGTCTAGGCATGGATGAGGTATTATTTGAGAAATTTTTAGGAAAATTACTTGAAGTGGACGAAGAATGGCATCAACGTCTGGATACAACTTGTGTAATGGGGCATTCTCCACATAAGAAATTAGTATCCGTGATAAAAAATTTATGCAAAAGTATAGCCGCTAATAGTATCGACGACTACACTCGTATGGGAGCCACAACAACATACTATTATGTAAAGAGATTTTGCAATTTAGTATGCCACCATTTTGGACCAAGATACTTACGCGAACCTACTCCTGAAGATGTGAGGAGGTTGCTAGCTAAGAATGTCGAACGAGTATTTCCTGGAATGCTATGTAGTATTGATTGTATGCAGTGGCCATGAAAGAATTGCCCCATAGCTTGGAAAGGAACACATCGGGGTAAAGAGAAGTACCATTCTGTGGTGTTAGAGGCGGTGGAATCATATGATTTATGGTTCTGGCATGCTTTTTTGGGAATGCCTGGGAAAATAACGACTTGAATGTGTTGGCACACTCACCCTTTTTTGATAACATGCTAAAGGGTATAACCCATCCATGTAATTATGTCATCAACGAGCACCAATACAAGATGGGTTATTTCTTAGCCGACGGCATCTACCCAAAATTGACAACTATTATACAAGCTTACACTCGAACATTGGGTTATCCAGACTTGGTAAGATTTAACAGGTATCAAATGGCTAAAAGGAAGGATGTTGAGCGTGTTTTTGGAGTACTAAAAGGGAAATTTAGAATTGTTAGATCGCCATGTAAGTATTGGAAAGACACTGACTTGAGCCTAATAATCAAATGTTGTCTTATTTACCATAACATGATTATTGAGCATGAATGTCGAAAAAGGAATGGGATGCTATGGTTCCTGTTCTAATGCCGGAGCCTATTGATAATCGTCCCGTTTTTGTTGCAAGTCTTAAAAACCTTCAGTTGCACCTACAATTAAGGAGTGATCTTGTTGCGCATATTAGAAATCGTCCTGGTAGAGGAGTAGTAAACCCAACACACCCAGATAGAGGTTCAAGTTTGGAGGGCTCAAATATGGAATATGTACAAGTACCTTCTTCACAAGAAGAGGCTGATGATACAGATTCAGTACAGGAAGAAGAATATCCTGGTCAAACTGAAGAAGGTGTATTTGATTATTATGGTTAAGGTCCAAACAATGATACAAATGGTGGACCTTAATATTATGAACATGTTCTATAGGGGTATGAGAACGTAGGTGAACCTTCTTATGAAGATGGATACGTAGAGGAAGAATACGCCGATTCCAATGAAGATGAGGCTTACGAAGAAGACGAAGACATCGATTTTGATAGATATGGAGATGGAGGTGGAAGTGCAGATTTGAACGAACCTTAAATGAAAGATAGTTTCTTTATCATTTTGTAGTTTTAAGTTTGAATTAATGTCAGGTATGACTTTATTTTGCTTATTTAGGTTTGATTGTGGTTGCTCGAATATTAACGACTCTAATAGATGAGTCATTGAACCTCAACAGATATGTTTTTCAAAAATTGTACTTTTGCAACGGCTCCTTTCCAAATGTTCTTATAAATTTACATCTTCTTCACTTCACTCCTCACGCCACACATCCACTATTTCTTCATATCCACTCCACTTTTAGTTAAAGATAATATTCTCAAAATTGTTATGTCTAGCTTTGATCCAGCAGAATATTTAGTTATCTGTAAAACTTTGTTCACCCAGCAATCTCGTCCTGCCGCTCGATAACGAGCTTTACCAGATGAAGCCTTCTGGAACCTAGTATGGCATTACTACAAAATAGACTTTGGGATTTCTCGCCAAAGAACAATGGATAACATAAGGGATATACATGTTTTAATACAAGAATAAGTCACGCATTTTATCGTCCTCCAATCAACTATTTATAAAAACTGCAGTTGTCCTAAAGAAATGACCCATGATCGACTTGTAAATGTTTTATTTTTTATTTTTACTAATTTTAATGTTTGAATGTTGCAGGAGAGACTAGCAAAAATGAAGTACAATGAACAAAAAGGCAAACAATTTGAATTTAATGAGTGCTATCAGTTTTTAAAGACAAAGTTTGATTAGGATGAAGAATAAGTTTGATTGTAACAGGTTTTATGGGTACATCTCTTTGTAAACCCTCACGAGACACAACTCGTCCACCAGGGTCGTTTGGTGGTTTAAAGGCTTGTTACACATGCTAAGTGTAACTGTGTTTCCAATAAAAAATGAATTAGGTTTTAATTAAGTCTTGTAATATGGTTTTGTTATTTGTACTTCAACCGCCGTAATCTATTAAGAAATGAATAAAATAACGACAGTAGCATAAATAACCAATGTCAATTATTCAAAAATATATTACATTATCTTGTTCTTAAGATATATCATTGTCGCTAGAGTCGCGGTTACACTTAGCACGTGCAACAATCCTTTAAACCATAAGGTGGCCCCAATGGACGAGTTTTGTCTCGTGAGGGTTTATAAAGAGATATACCCAAAAAACTATAATCAGACGAGTTATTCCTCATTGTCGGAATTAGGAGGAGTTGGTTCTCGTGGTATCCGTTCTGGGTTCATATGAAGAAAGGTTTTTAATATCGTAGAGTAAACATGATCACAACGGAATGTTGTTCCGTATTTTGCAACATACGCAGTACGGGAAGCTTCATCCTTTAATAGACAACCAAAAATATATTCAAAAAGTGTATTATTGGAAAATATTCTTTAAAATAAAATCCAACTAAATGGTAAATACTTACAATCATTTGGTTTGTCGTCGATGACGCCCTTGTTCGATATAGTGGAAGTTGTATTCCCACTAACCTTTGCACAAATTTTTTGAGAATCTGAAACCGATTTCTTAACGAATGGATTGTTTAGGTTCCCATCAATCTCATTGAACATATGGAGAACCTGCGTCCATAATGACGTCAGAGACATTTGGATTCCGACTGGAGCCTATGCAGCATAATAGTAATACCATAAAGGTTTTGATCTTGTTCTTTAGTATAAGTAGCCATTAGTATTGTGACTAGCGAAAATTATGAAGTAGGAACAATGAGAATTAGGCATTGAGCATTCAGTAATATCAGAGCATTCAAATTGAATGTTGTTTGGACAGTACTTGGTTTGGTGACCTTTTTCTCCACAGTGATTGCACACACACCTTCAATTTGTCTTTACCTTTGAAGTTGGAGCATAGATCATTTACCCTTTCAGATTCTTTAGATTTCACAACATTTTCTAGCGACTCTGCTTCTTCACGACAATTTGGATATTGACATTGCAAATACCTTATTTTTTCCGGTTGTGGTTCAATGACCATTTTGATGCCATGACACCCTTCTTGTGTACACTTAGAATACATCCAGGGGTATTGCATCAGACTATGGTTATCCATGAAACATAATGGACAAACCTCTCTTGCTTCCATACATAATATCTGTTTTCCTTTGCTTTTAGAATACATATTGAAAGTGTTGGAGTTGAAAATGCTTTGGGTAAGTTTTGTTTAGAATAAATGAACGAGAATGGTATTTTTATTCGAAAAAATATAACCGTTGTGTACCCGTTGGATGTAAGGTTCAAAAAATAAACCCGTTAGGCGTTATATGACCGTTTGAAAACTAGCCGTTTGATGTAAGGTTTAAAAAATAGAGACGTTGTCCCTTTATGCATATAAATAGGATAACCTTTTCTCCATCAAACACTACTCCATTCAAACAAATCCTCTCCATCATTCAATACTTATTTCAAAGTAAAACTCTTTTGCAATGACAAGTCCATCATCTACCAATTCAACTGCAGAAATACTCAGAAGATGCAAACGAACTACTCCATCATCATCATCAACTACTCCATCTGCATCATCAATTAAAAAATTAATTAGAGCTATGGAAGAAGCTATACGCAGCAGAAGCAAACCAATGACTGGCATGTAAAAAGAAGAAAACAAGAAACAAGGTTCCAACGAAAGAAAAGGTTAAAGTCTGTTGTGGACGAGACGGAATGGATTAGGAATTATTACGTCCTCATGGATTTGCCGGGGGAAGATCGAGATGATGGTATATTTTGGAATCTTGTGAAAACATGACCTTTCATTCTCAAGCCAGACGCGAAGTGGAAGGGTCCACCCCATGATTACGATACCGACTATGTTTGTAGAACGACCCGTCATGTTCAGAAGTTGTGCATCAAGTACAACGAGTTTCTCGCTAGACACAGAGGGGATAAGTTTGCGGCACAAGATGCATATACCAAATGGAGAGGAGGGCCGTTTATTCATTTTGAAGATGCCAAAATAATTGAGGATCGCACCAAGAAATAAAAGGAAGATTTATCTATTTCTCGAGGCTTAGTACCATGTTATCCAGATCTAAATATATTAAGTCTAAGTGTCACTTGATTTTAATAAAATATGTAATTTTAAGTTTCTATCTATTAATGGAAAAATGTATTACTTTTAGAGCAGTTGTAGTTTTAATTTTTAATTAACAAGGATTGTTTAAAATTAGTAAAATTTAAAGTTATCGTAAGACTAATTTAATTACTCGAAATTTAAAGTTTTCATTAATTTAAACAACAACTACGTTGGAAGTTAATTAAAATTAAAAACAACACTATTAATTTAAAAGTAAACTGAGAATTTAAATAACTAAACTAAAAATTAAAATAACTAAATTAAATTACTTATTCAGGGAAAAATATTTAGAGTTGGATCACTTCATCATCATATGAATCATCGATAGGGATTATATTCAACTTCTTCAAAATATCATTTTATTTCTTTTGATAATATTTTAGCTCCATTGGGGCTAGTTTTGTAAGATCCAGAGCCATAACTGCATTATCTTGTTCCTCTTGCGATGAAGACGGCATCTGTTGTTTAGCAAACCAAATTTCAAATAACTTGGCTTGCATCTGTGCTCCTTTTTCTTCCTCCCTTAAATGTGATTGTTTAAAATACTCGAGTATTTCTCCCTCTTTTTGATCGATAATCGATTCATCCATCTCTCTTGAAGTACCACCTTTTCCTCCCCTCAAATACCTTGCTCGCGGTCCTTCTTCATCCTTGCTTGTTTTTTATACTTTTTGGTACCTATGGGCCTCGTAAGATGCTTGTAGTGCCAATGAATATCTCCATTAGGTAGTATTTCCGTCCTATTTTGTGATGCTGTAAAAGTATGAATGTTGTTTAAAAAAGCAGTGTTATGATCGACGGTGAAGTTATAATCATACCCAAGAAGATTATCTTTCATAATTTCATAACTAGCATCATATTTGAATGGCTTCCCTGTTTGGGTTTAAAATTACTCTCGCCAGCTCGTGTTTGAAACATTGGAGTTAAAACAATTAGTTAATTGATAATATCACCAATCGGAAATAACTAGATTCAATTATACAACTTACCAAATCTTCGTGTAAAACACCACTCTCTTTTTGTCGATATATAGCGTTTAGAATCAAAACAAATTCTCTAACTTCTTTTTTGATTGCTTTCATCTTAGTTTTTAAGGCACTTAGGTCCCTATTATTCTCATTTCCATTAATATTTACAAAGACTTCGTGAATACGTTCCCAAAATATTTCTAATGCTTGCTGAGAACCAATGATTTCATCACAGCTCACAAAAATATAAGCATTTTTAAAATCAATATCTTTTTATTGAACAAAGTTCCTATTAAACATATTGAACTAAATTAAGAGAAGAGAAAGATGTTAGAGGGAATTTGAGTATGGAATCAAGTTAGAAGAAATTGATTTGGTGTGATTTGAGAAGAGAAAGATGTTGCTATCTACAGAAAAAATCTCTTAAAAAATTTGAAAAATATTCATTGGGATCCGAGGGTGGAGAACATAAAGCCGTTAATGGTGATGGATGGCCAAGATGGGGTGTGAGGGAGGTGTGAACAAAAAAAGGTCAAACAAAAATAAATCTCGAGATGAAAACCTAGAATCCGTCAGAAATATGACGGGTACCAGGTATCCGTCCCACCTCTGAGACGGATACTGGGTTTCCGTAAAGTGTATTTTTTTTTATAGAAACTAGGTATTCGTCTCTATGGCTTGGCTACAAGAGGGATCACATGTGATCCTCCTCTAGCCAAGCCAAAGATTTTGGCCACATTATAGCCAAGCAATGACCCATAGTACTTGCGTTTGGATAGGTTAATCCATAGCCAAACAATATCACTCACCATAGTGCTTGGCCTAAATGGATATTACACCCAAAACTAGTACAACTGATTTTACCGAATTTGACCAATATACCCCTGATCTTATCTTCTTCTCCTATAATAATAACAATGAAGATCCGGGAAGAAGTAGCTGATGTCGTTAATGGTCGACAAGATAATATCAGTAAACCTTGTAAAATTGACATGTAAGAAATTTATTGATATTGTCCAAAGGAAATATAAGATTGAGATTTGAGAAATCTAAACCAATTCCGTCTAAATGTTGTTGTTTTTTTACTTCTTTGGATAATCAAATTGGTATTGATTCTTTTTCTGATGATATGGTTAGGTTTTCTTTCGGATTCGCAAGTACAAATGATGATTTTATTATGGATTTGTTAGTAGAGACGATGATTTAATTTTTTTTAATACACTGGATTTACAAGTAGAGATGATGATCCTGTTACGTTATATTGTTTTCTCTTTTCCTTTTTATGTTGTTACTGATTAACTGTTTAATACGTTGGTATTAACCACAAAAGGCTCATAGCCTTCTATTTGCGACAACATATTTTGAGGTTAAAGACTATGTTAGTGGTGCGGTGGTGTGATTTAAACTAGGATGAATCTGGGTTCATCTTGTTTTAAATAAGAATAAAACCAATTTCATCCAATATACTCTGACAAAAAAATATATTTTTTACAGGATATATCTGGTTTCATCCTGCATATTCTGACAAAGAAATATGTTTTTGTCAGGATGTATCTGATTTCATCATGCATATTTAGATATTTATTTATTTTTATGTTGAAGGTGATGATAGTGTTTGATATATTTTATTACTATTTAAGGGGGTGGTGTGGTGTTTGTTGTCGTGGGATGTTACGGTGGTGATGGTAATGGTGGTGGTTGTGCTAGATTTTTTTTTATTTTTTTTTATGGAACGAGTGTTAATTTTATTAAAATTGTATATATTTTTTGGAAGTTATGAATTTTTTTGTGGTTTGTTTTTAAATGTGAGAGAAAAAGGATAAAAGAAGAAAACACATAAAAATGAGGGATATATTATCTAGGTATTTTAGTGTCTATTTCACTTATCTATAATGTTTACATGTCCATTAGAGCAACTGCAGCGGACGAGGGTACCAAAGAGTAAAGATTAAATTTACTCTTTGGTCGCCCAAAATCAAGCGCAACGGAGAGTAAATTTGGGTTTGAGGCGAGTACAACTACTGTTCCAGAGAAGTTTTTCTCCGAAACTTATATATACTCGCACGCTCTTGTACGTGGGCGTTAACAAAAAACGTTCCCTTATGAAAGCGTTTAGAAACACGGACGCAGGGGCAGAGAAGCTTTTGATGAGACGCTCATTATAGAATGCGTATGAAGTAACGCTTCACTAGGAGAACGCTGGTAGAACAAACGCAAGCTAAGAAGAGCGTCTGGTTGAGACGTCCATTTATGAAAACGCCTATATATCAAACGTCCATTTAAGAAGACGTGTTGCTTAATTAAATTCTTAAGTGAATGTTAGTTTAGTTAGTTTAATTAAATTCCTAACTAGGTGAGCGTTAGTTAAATTCCTAACTAGGTGTGCGTTAGTTTAATTAAATTCCTAACTAGGTGAGCATTTAAGCCTAACTAGGTGAGCGTTTGCGTTTAAGCCTAACTAGGTGAGCGTTTAATTAAACTAGGTGAGCGTTTAGTGCACTAGGTGAGCGTCTGGTTAGGCTTAAGTGAGCGTTAGTAATACGTTCATGTAAAGGAACGTTTCATATATGGGCGTTCTTATAAAGCAACGTTTGTGATTTCGGCGTTTGATTAGAAGGACGTCTGTGAGTAAACGTCCACACACGACAACGCTCAATTTACATACGTTCTCCTATGACTACGCTTTGATAGCAGACGCTACCTTGTGTGGACGTTAAACATACGTTTGATTAAGGAAGCGTACGAGATGCAAATGCTCATTTATAAGTGCGTCTGGTTCCAGAATATGAAACGCTCACATAGATGTGCGTCCAACAACATACGTCCTACTAGAGAAACGTCTGTGTCACCTAACGTTCTTCTACAATAGCGTTTTATAACAAACGTCTAACTAAAATGACGTGCGATCATATTTATTCGCAAAACCGTTGTGTTAAAAATGAAAAACGAGCAAATTTTTTTATTCTTTGGTATTTGGTATACTCGGACCGTTACAGTTTCCCTTACAACCATACTTTAGGGATACTTGGACATTAAATCCATTTTTTCGTTGTATATATATTTTCGCTTATTCGGATTTAAAATATAAAATTTTAAAAAAAATTGTTTTTAGAATTTTAAGCTAAAAAGCAGCATCGACCCATCCAGCATGTTCATTCTGTAAATGTTCACCCATGCGTCATGTTTTCCATGTGCAAGAATTATATCTGAAATATCTACAAAAAGGATAAAGGCAATGTAGTGTTTACCCCTGATCAAATCAGTGGGGGAATTTACCCCCTCAATTATCTAATCATTATGATATAACCCTTGGTTATAGGGATCATGCGGCCAATGTCATTGTTCAGTGAGTAGACAACATTATGATAAAAAACTGTTTCTTTCGAGGATTGTTACCAATAATTAATTTTAGCAAACCCTTCAAATTAATAGCAAGAGGAAAATAAACGTGGTTAGATTAAAGGTCCATCAAACCTTCAGTATCAGTTTTTGAACTTTTGTCAAGTTCAAAAGGAAATCTTCATGATTGTACAATAAACAAAAAAACATGGAAGAAAACAAAAATCATCAAAAGTCATTTGATTAGTAATATATCTTTTGAGGAAACTATGCGTCTACGCCAGGGCATCCAGGCTGGTCTTTATAATTGTCTTGCCCACTAAGTTTGGGGAAAAAAGGAAGTTTATAATCCTAGAAAGAAAGTCTTATGAGTTCTTAATGGAACAGTTTGGAAGAAGGCAGCTATTACGCATCAATGAGAAATGAAAAAATGGACACAAATCGTGGCTAGCTTTCTCTTCAAACATTTACATCTGGCTGTTAAATCTACTGTCTGTGGCTTGCAAACTGGAATCTCAAAAGCTAAAATGGCATATCAGAGATGAAGCTGATACATATCTGGCAGAGATGAAGGAAAACTCCAATGGAGAATACCTGAAAATTTCTAGATTCAGAAAGGAAGATGGCCATCAAACATTCTCATTATGCTTCCCTGCGGGTAAAAAGAGAATATGCTGGAGATTAGCAGGTGAAGCTATTGAATTTTTTGCTCTAAGTCATAAATGGAAGTCATCTAGACATCGCAATCCTCTCAAAATCCCCTCCCCTTCAGACTTCCCTGACCTCTAACCCAACATTAGTCTCAAGAATCAAATAAAGGATAGAACATATATGGTAGGATGTGTGGTGATCTCGGAAGATAAAGCATGGAATGTAATATCAAGCATGGTTAAAAGAAAACTTCACATGTCAGATTTCTTAGAGGTAAAAGTTATTTTCCAAACATCTGCATTGTTCTTTGCTAATGAGAAAGAATAGATGGGTCTATGGTCTCCTGTCATATGGAACGAAAAAGGCATTTCATTAAGCGTAAGTCGTTGGAATGGAGATCTAAAAAAACAACAGACTAATGAAGGACAAATTGCCAACGAATCTCCAATTCCTATTCAAGCTTCATTCCTTTGTGAAAAGTGGATAAAGATCAGAGGCCTCCCTTTTGCTATGTGGTCTCATGATAATCTGTCTGCAATTGAACCAAGCTAGGAGGATAGGGTGCAATCAGTAAGGAAACCCTTTTGATAAAACATAGAAAATACATTAGCATCTATATGCTGGGAGACTTGATGGAAATACCGGCAGTGTTGCTAATGGATCTGTCCGGCACAGACTGGCTATTGTCGATCGAATGGGACTATAAACATTCGGCTAAAGACAATATCTCAATATTAGATTATAGAAAGTTATGCAAGGACTTTGACAACTCAGTTAAAAGTAAAGTCAAACCTGTTCTTGCTAAGGCTGTCAGCTCGGAGAAGGACATCGCCAGTTGCAGCAGACAAAGGCTGGAAGCTAGCCTAAGGAAAGAAGAAACAAAGCCTTATGTCAGTGCATGTGATGCTTCTGACAAAGATAATTCTATCTCAATGGATAAACGAGTGTTCAAACCAAGTATATGGGCTTATAAGAAAACCTCTCCTATCAACAAAGATACATCTATCCCATGCCCATTGGACAATTTCCCATAGAGAAACCAAGTCAAGAAACTAGACCATGTTATCGACCAACCCGAGTCACAAGACTCTCACAATAATTCTGAAAAATTAGGGATTTCTTACCCTAATCAATTGGGGAAATTGGAGATTCAAGTGGTTTTAAATTCTGAATCCGGAGAATCAGACGAAGCTCCTCTTACTCTCCCAACTCAAAAAGAAGTCACATCCAACTGTGATAAGTCAATTACTGGATTGATGGAAGTCCTCAGTTCAAAATCCAACATATTTAACATAAAAGAAGCAGCAATCTTGGAGAAATTGGGGGAAATCCAAACAGGTAAGGGAGATCAACCCATTTTACTTCGTGAGACAGTTTCATGTCTTATTGATCTTTGTAACGAAATTGGAGGCAGGGAGGAATCTCAACAATGCCAACTAAACTCTATAATGTCTCATTTGGTCTGGAAATTTCAAACAAGAATGTCTTCTGTAAGAGAACAGAAAGAAAAAAATGATAGGATAGACAATGAACCTAATGAACCTTTTGTTGCTGATGCCACTGGGGTTGGAGCTAATTTCACTCCAGAAGCAGCAAGGAGAGGATTGGCAGCTGATGGAAGGGATTCAGAGACAGTCAATGAGTGATTTGAAATTCTGTCATGGAATATATATGGATTAAAATCTTTTGAAAAGATGGGGGCTTTGCAAGAATTAATAAGCAAACAAAGATGTTGTTTCCGTTTGATACAGGAAACAAAAATGGTGAAAGTTACATGTAGGTTAGTGAAATAGTTGTGGTATATTGACTCTTATGATTGGTGCTGCCTACCCTCTAATGGTGCTAGTGGTGGCGGGCTATTGATATGGGATGCTGGAAAATACTCAAAATTGGATGATCTATCTAGTAACTACTCTATCTCTATCAAATTGCAAAACAAATCAGACCTATTTGTATGGGTGCTTTCAAATGCCTACTCAAAACCAACCTATTGTGAGAGGATTCCATTTTGGGAAGAAATGAATAACATTAGAGAATGGTGGTTAGGTCCCTGGTGCTTAGCAGGTGATTTCGATGCTACTAGAAGTGAAGAAGACAGAAATAAACCTGGTGGTGATTTAAGAAACAGAAATTTTCTAAACCACTTCATAGCTCATTGAGGTTTAATTGACTTAGAACTAAATGGCAGTGCTTTTACTAGATCTGATGGTAGAGAAAACCCCTTGCTTACAAGAATAGACAGATATTTATTAAGTCAAGATTTTGAGGAATATTGTTCTCAAGCCATGCAGGTGGCTTTGCTTAGACTACTCTCTGATCACATCCCATTACTCCTAGATTGCAATCCTGGAACAAAAGGAAATCCCTATTTTAAATTTGAAGCTCATTGGTTAGACCATAAAGAATTCATTCCTAAGATGATCCAATGGTGGAATACTTTAGAATTCAGGGGAAAACCAAGTTACAATTTTGCTATGAATCTGCAGAACATAAAATTTTTTCTAAAAAGCTGGGCTAATGAAGGTTTTGGGGATCTCAAGCAGCAATTCAGGTCACTTGAAGACTCTATAAAGCAGATGAACCTTCTTGAAGAAACATGTCCTCTCAATGAAAGTCAGTTGGAAAGAAGACTGCAGGCAACATTAGAGCTCAGAAAATTAAAGCTGATAGAGAGAAGGAAGATAATCCAAAGAGCTAAAATAAGGTTCAAATTGGAGGGTGATAGAAACACATGTTACTTCTACAAGATGGCAAACTCAAGAAAGAAATCTAACACTATTGTGAAGCTAGTGATAGAGAGTGAAGACTGTTTTAATCAAACTAAAATAAAACAAGAAATCCAACACTACTTCCAGAACCTCTTCAAGAAAAACACAACTATACTCCTGATTTTAGTGTGCTGGACTTCAAAAGAGTTCCCGCAGAAGAAAATCTACTTATTGAAGCAGATTTTGGGGAAGAAGAAGTCCACAACATCTTAAAGCATTTTGGAAAACACAAAGCTCCAGGACCTGATGAAATGATAATGGAGTTCTACACAGCATGATGGGACATTATTAAAGATGACTTGCTTTCTGTTTTGCAGGAATTCCACAATCTGGAACGCATAAACTGGAGATTGAATTGCTCCTTCATAACATTAGTACCAAAGAAAGAAGACTCTTGCACTTCAGAGGATTTCAGGCCTCTCAGTCTCATTGGCAGTGTATATAAAATCATTGCAAAACTTCTTACAGAAAGGCTCAAACTGGTAATGCCCAAGCTTATATCTGATTATCAAAGTGCATTTGTTAAAGACAAGCAAATTCTAGATGGGTTTCTAATAGCAAGTGAATGTGTTGATGCAAGACAAAAACAAAAACTTCCTGGTATCCTTTGCAAAATAGATATGGAAAAAGCTTTTGATAATGTTAGATGGGCTTCTCTTTTTAAATTCTAGAGAAGCATGGTTTCAGCAAAAAATGGAGAATGTGGATTCAGTGGTGTGTGTCATCAGCAAACCTGGAAATTTTGGTTAATGGAAACTCTACTGAGAAATTTGCTCCCTCAAAAGGACTAAGGCAAGGTGATCCACTATCCCCTTTCCTCTTCTATTGGTAGCCGAAATCTTAACAAAACTTCTACAGGAGGCTAGAAAAAGAGGAAAAATTAATGGTTTTTCTGTGGCTCAGGATGGAGAAATGGTATCCCATCTGCAATTTGCGGATGACACCATAATCTTTTTGAATGCAGACACCCAAGAAGTTAGAAATTTGACGGTAATACTAATGTTATTTGAAGCATTAACATGATTAAAACTCAATCTGGAGAAAAGCACAATGACAAGCATAGGAGCGGATGAAAACATAAAAAGTCTGGCAGATGAGACAGGTTGCAAGATAGAGACACTTCCGATTAGATATCTGGGCCTACCTCTTGGAGCTACACTAAGAGCATATTCAGTATGGGAGCCTGTGATAGAGAATGGAGAAAAAATTGGATGTGTGGAAGACTAAATATCTCAATAAAGCCGGAAGAATCACTCTGATAAAAAGTACGCTCTCTGCACTGCCCACATATTATATGTCTCTTATTACATTACCTGCCAAAGTGGAAAAGAAGATGGTGAACATAATGAGAAGATTCTATTGGGGAACAAAAGGAAATAGGCTCAAAATGTGTTGGATCTCATGGGACAAGATGTGCATGCCAAAGGAAAAGGGAGGTCTTGGCCTAAAAAACTTAAGGATGGTAAACAAAACCTTATTATATAAATGGATTTGGAGGTACTCTAAGGAAAAAAGACAACTATGGAGAAGAATAGTAGAACAAAGAGCTAGCATTAAGGAAGATGATATAGTTCCAGTTGATTTAAATATCTCTCAAGGAAGGGGTCTTTGGAAAGGCATTCTCATAACCCAGCAGTGGTTAAAGAATTGCATGGGCATTGTGGTAGGAAATGGAAAAAGTCTTTATTTTTGGCATGACAATTGGCTAGGTGATGGTATTTTGAAAGAACTTTTTCCTTCGATATACAAAAAGGCAGGCACAAAATGGAGTAGTATCTCAGAGTGTGTGGATGCGCAAGGTAACTGGGAACTCAAGATTGGTTCATTAGCCTCGCGCAGTACAAGATACGATAATTAGGAAGATTGGCACACCTTCGACATTTTCGGAAGAGGACGACACAATAAATTTTTTTGATGAGGTAAATAGTAAGTTTCCAAAGAAAAAATGTTATGATTTTATCAAGGGTAAAGGGGAAACGTCAGATTCTCCTTTTTCTATTTTCATGGCACAAGGAAATCCCACCTAAAATTTCTACTCTACTATGGTCTGCATTCCATAAGTCCTTGCCTACATTATCGAATCTGCAGTATAAAAATATTCATGTTCCCGACTTAACTTGCAGGCTTTGTGAAAAGGAAGAGGAGGATTCCGATCACATCCTATTTCACTGTGAGTACTCGAGGAAGATTTGGTTCTATTTCATTAAAGCTTTCAAGATTTCTTGGTATATGAATGGCAATCTACAACAAAATTTTGAAGCTTGGAATCACAACGTCTTTTCGGGAAGAAACAAAAAGCTTTGGGAATTGCTTCCTTATGCCATTATATGGAGTATTTGGAAAGAGAGAAATTCCATAATATTTGAGGGGAAGAAAAAAACGGTGGAAGATTTAATCTTAGAAGTGAAATCTTCTCTAATATTATGGGCATCAGAATTTAATCTTTTTAGTGGCATTCCTATTAGTAGCATTCTATTTAATTGGAAAGTTGTAGTGTCTTAATTGTCTCGCCATCCCTTCTTGTATCATGTGATGGACTGTATTCCTTTTCTTTTTCAATATATGAATTGAACCTTTTTCGTCAAAAAAAAGTGTTTTTTTCAGTTGTCCCATTTACTATCTTTTTTTTTTCAAATGCCAATTTCTATAATCAATGAAGCTCTAGCCATGTACTTAACCAACTGATTTACAAGGGCAGTCGATTGTGACTTTCTTGCAGGTTATGTACCAGTAGATATTACTCTGACCTTGGCACATCCGCATAACATAGATGCAACTGGCTAGTTTAAACTTCTCAAATTTATCAGCGCGCTACATCCGAATCATTGCATTTTTTGCTAAGCCAAGTTATAACATTTCCTACGAGCAAATGGGCCTAGGTCGCTAGGCATGTCCAAACAAATTTCTCCTGGCAAAACCATGGTTATATAATTGTACGGCCATTAGCTATCAAATGTATGGACAAATGATGCCCTTCTTACGTATTTGCGGAACAAAATATAAATATCTAGTATTTGTTGATTTTTTTCTTTTTATATATATATCCTTATCATATCCAGTAATCTATCCGTTTGAGAAAATGTGGATGGGACAAGGATGTAGATTATTCATGCAAAGACTAAGGTTGTCAATGTCAATGTAAAATATTATATCCAACACCAACTCTCACCTCCTCCTCCACCCCAATCCTCACCACCACCTTTGTGGTAAATGGGAGAAGGTTGTAATAGATTCCTCATGCAACAATGTAGGTTGTTAGTGACAATGTAAAATATTATTTTCACCAGCTTTCCCAAATATACCTCCGTCGACACCCCAACCCTCACCTCCTCCACCCTAACCTTCACCTCCATTTTTGTCTCTTCCTCCACCCCAACTCTCACCTAAACAATGCGCATAAACTTGTGTAATAATGTGTCTGATTAAATGTAGCTGGGAAAAATTGTAATAGATTATGCATGCAACGATGGAGGTTTCCAATGTCAATGTGAAACGTTCTCTCCACCGCTACCCCAACTCTCACCTCCCCTATACTATATCTTTCACCTCCTTTACATCCCCAACTCTCTCCTCTGCCTCCACCCCTTCCACAACTCCCACCTCATCCTCCACCCCAAATCTCACCTCCGCCTTCTCCTCAACCTCCCTAACTTTCACCTCCACCTCTACCCCCTCTCCAAGTTTCCCCTCTGCCACCCCAAATATGTTTGGATGCTCCCACCTCTAGCAGGTTTGGATATTAACATCTTCTCAGGATACTCTTTCTTAGAAATTTATTCACACTTGATGAATCAGGCAAGAATTAAGTCGTGGAAACATCAACAACCAAATATTGGATGATATAAAATGAAAGTTGTATGTGAATCTTCCAAAAACAAATCAAAAGTTAGTCTACAAACTTCTTTGTCTATACAAAGACATTTGAATTTCTGGTCCTCAACTATATCTGAAAACCACTCTAGGAATTATACAATACCTTTTCCCCCAAATACTAACTCTGTTTGTGATCGAATAGTCAATATTGAAACTCACAGGTTTGGAGTCCTCCACCGGTGAGATGTTTTAGGATCAAAAATCATAGAGTAGTGTGAGAGCCTAGTCATATCCACAGCAGGCCCAATTCCCCAAGAAGAGAGAGAAAGAGAGAGAAAATAGATCCTTTTCCAAATAGCACTTCCTTCCTTTTTATAGACTCCTCTTTCTTACCTCCTAAGAAATATGTCTTCCTCCTTCTTTATTACAACACTGTCATTTATTCCTTAATAAGCTAACCTTGATCCTTAGTCAACAACCTTTTACTCCCCTTGACCTCTTTATTTTCCTTATTACCCTTGGATATTATATTTAGAGTCGGACCAAGCCCCTTTTGGACGGGTCGAGTCCCCAAGTCTTCAGTCCCCTTGTGGACTTGGGCTTACAAATCACGCAATAACCTTCTGACCCAGATAGTGAATTTTCATGTATCATAATTAGTCCCATGACTGTTGAAGAGGCGTAGTCTCATCAACAGTCACACCAGTTGATAAAGTATTACTCAAGGCATGTATATTATTTAAGTATGGGTTAGCTAGATTTACGCAAGTAGAAGCGGAGTATCCTTAGCACAATATATGTTAGAATTGGAAAACCCTGATATAATTAACGGGTCTATAATGTATTCACCATGAATCAAAGTGAGTAGATTTTGCATCAGTTCGATTAAATCATGCCCGGTAGATTTAATGTTTAACGTACTCACATACGCCATGTGAGGCGCAGATATATGATGTATGATGTGACGTCCAATCAGATGGTGTCTTTACATGTGAAAAAAGTTGGTGTTCAACCGTCATAACGCGCAGCTGTATGTGAGGGCGCTAACTGAGTTGCGTTTTTTCCTTCAAAAATCAAGAGTTTTCTCGCATCTAATTGAATTCGATTTTGTGGGACGCATTTTCAAACGATCGACTCATTGACTATGGAGGTCATGGCCTGGGGGCTATTATACTAATTATAATGATGTAGGGCATCTTTTAGATTTATGAATTATATTTTCATTTTTATTTTTAAGTATTTTTTATTTTTAAAATTTGTTTATTTTGTGAAGTTATTTATTTTTAGAATTACTTAGATTGCAAGTTAGGATTTCTAGAGTTTTCTTAGAACTAGAGTTCAAGTTTTCCCTATAAAAGGAGACAAGTCTATTGTAGTTTAGATCAGAATTAAAATTATTCAATCAAAACATGAGTTAATCTCAGATATCCATTTTTTACTACCCTTTTTTCAATATTCCACGCTTCCGTTCTCCGTCAAGTGGCATCAAGATCCTTGCTTCGATCCTCTTGTTCTTTTCAATCTAAATCTTCTTTATCCTTTCGTCTCTTCTACTTATTAAGATCTCTGTATCTTTTCGTTTAATCTATCAATTTATTTTCAGTTTATAAAAAAAAAAATATAGCCTGATCATCTACTTATCTTTATCATGTTTAATTTTGATCACGTATTTCGTGAAATTACGGAATTACAAAAGAAAAGTCGTCGACATCTCGAAAAAGCGAAGGTTATTTTGGATCAATTGGATTGGTCACAGCTCGACACCCTTAATGTGGTTACCCCTCCAGTAATACATGACTTAACACCAACGATAGAATCACCACTAATACCTGATTTGCAAGTTTTCAAAGTTATCCAAGATGAAGTTTCTTGTGTTCCTATTGTGGAACATCAAAAGCTAGTTAAGAATAATTTTGTCGGCCAAAAGTACTCCAAAAAAATTACTACTAAGGTTATTCACAACGACATTAGTTTTTGTGCTCAACAATCTATTATATGGTATTCTAATCTACTATCATCAACATATTCAAAGTATATTATTCATTGGACTAGTCGTATGCAGTATCTGGTGAACTCGATGGTGGGCCTGATGTAGGACCTATTTTTCGTTATTTTGTCAATTCGGGACGAATTCTTTTCAAGAAGTCGGGCCTGATGTAGGACATATTTTAGATTTAGGAATTATATTTACATTATTATTTTTAGGTATTTGTTATTTTTATAATTTGTTTATTTTGAGAAGTTATTTATTTTTTGAATTACTTAGATTGCAAGCTAGCGTTTCTAGAGCATTTCTTATAACTAGATTTGAAGTTTTTCCTATAGAAGGAGATAAATCTATTGTAGTTTAGATCAGAATTAAAATTATTCAATCAAAACATGAGTTAATCTCAGTTATCCCTCTTTTTCTATCCTATTTTCTATATTCCACGCTTTCGTTCTCCGTCATATGGTGATGTTAAGGGTGATTCTCATGGGTTTAGCGATCAAACACATATTATCTAGTATTGACGCACCGAATGTTTGTGTTAAGGCTCGTAAGTTTTATTTGATGTTAACACTAACCGTTTTAGGCTTATATCCTCGTATTAGTCAAAGGTCATTACACACTACGCGGATGAGTTAAACACCTGATAGTTCGTAATGTAGAAAACTATTTTGAGGAGCGATGTTCAATATTGCTTATTTCTTATTCCCTTTGAAGCGCTTTGGCATACAAGTGAAAGGTTGAGAAAATAGCTGGTGGTAACGCGCTATCGTGTTATCCCAAGTTAATTTGGGTTTTCAATTTCTAAGGCATGGTTTGGCATTTAGTCCCAAGTTTTGAGAAGTTTGGAAGGAGCAGTTGGTGTTAGTGATTTAAATGTCTGTATGAATGAAATTCTTTTAAGATGCCAAATGGGTTTCGATCTCAGCTAGTAATAATCTCGATTTATCAAATGTATAAAAAGTGTACTTAGTTTGTGAAACGTTGATGTTATGCGCGATGAATGTTTGTGTATTTTCGCATGAAGTGTTGTGAACTCGGAGTATGACTATGGACGTTTTATTATGAAAGCGCTTTCAGTCCTTTGACTTTTTCTATTTTTCACTTGAACTTTTTTTTTTTGAAGAGGAGGAGAGAAGCACAATTGAGTGTAACTTTACTTCTTTGTAGAAGGGGCAGTTCTGACTTCATTATGGAAGGAGCGTATGGTAACTTTTACTTCTTATGGAAGGAGCGTATGATAATTATAACTTTTCTGTGGAAGGAGCGACTCTGACTTTTCTCTGTAGAAGAAACTTATGGCAAGAACTCTGTGGAATGACTACCTCCGACTTCACTATGGAAAGAGCGGCTCCGACTTTTCTGTGGAAGGAGCGTCCGGTAACAACTCTGTGGAAGGAAAGAACGGCTTTAATTCAATATTGAAGGAGCGACTTTGATTTCTCTGTAGAAGGAGTGTATGGTAACTCTTACTTCTCTATGGAAGGAGCGGCTCTGACTTCTCTTTGGAAGTAGCGTATGATAATTTTGACTTCTATGTGGAAGGAGCATCTCTGAATTTTCTATGGAAGGAACGACTCTATCTTCTCTGTGGAATTAGCTTATGACAACAACTATGTGGAATGAGTAGCTCCTACTTCACTGCGGAAGGAGCGGCCCCGACTTCTATGTGGAAGGAGCGGCTGTAACTTCTATGTGGAAGAAGTTTCTTTCTTTGCAATAAAAGAAGCGGGCTCATTTCATGTCCAACTTGGCATTGAGGCTGGCTCATTTATCTCGTTCGGCATCGAGGCCGGCTTTCATATCTCGCTCAGCATCGAGGCCGAACCTTTTATCCCGCTCGGCATCGAGGCAGGATGAATTCAGGTCTTGCTCGGCATCGGGGCCAGCTCATCTCGTATCTTGCTCGGCACCGAGGCCAACTCAATTTCATGTCTTATTCGGCATCGAGGCCGGCTCAATTCATATCTCGTTCGGTATCGAGACTGGCTAAATTCATGTCTCGCTCGGCATCAAGGCCGGTTCATTTTATATTTTTTAGTTTCACAGCTTTATGGAAAGAACGACTCTGGCTTCTCTATGGAAGGAGCAGCTCTGTCTTTATTATGGAAGTAACTCTTCTTCACTATGAAAAGTTAGATCCTCTTGTTAGGGATAGAAAAATAAGTCTTTCTCTCTTTTTAGCGTGCCGCCCATGGTCCTGTAAGTGGAGCTGATGTATTGACGTTGGTGAGGCTTATGTAAGTAAGTGGAGCTGATGTATTGACGTTGGTGAGGCTTATATTAGCTGCTGCTCGCTTTTAGTTTTGTTGCGGATAGTGGCAGTCCATCGATACGCGGCGGTTGGAGCTGAAGCGCTTTTCCTTAAGTGATAGACTTAGTTCTCAACGATTCTTGGTAGATGCCTATGTCGAGATTAACCGCCTAAAAATGTGTAAGACAATCATGGCTTCAAGAGCACAAAATACAGTGAGATATATATCTTGGAAGGATGTTCATTCACAGGGGATATGGCATATCAAGTCGCTAACGCTTGGCTAGCACTAATAATGAAAGTTTCTAAGCATGTGCAAATATTAAGTAAACTCAGATGAAATCCTGTCAGGCTCAAACACAATGTTTGTGATGTAATATGAAAGAAAATATCAGCTCATAAGTGTAGATTGCATAGCTTCAGAGATCAAGCTCAGCATATAGATTGCATTATATCTTTCAATTTATGCTCGTAAGTAGCATTATATAATCATTATAAGATAAGAGTAGATAGAGATATGAAGATACTTTAGCTTTGTGTCTTAACTGTGGAGCTGAAATTATTCACAACACTTGGCTTTTCTGCAGATCGTGGCCTTGAGGATATTCATAGCTACACATTCTTAGCTGTAGGGTTAAGCTTTAAAGTTGCAGACTAACAGTTCTGGGAATAGTCAACTCATAGGTGATAGATAAAGTTATTTAGATCATTTAGTTTAAATCAGTAAATCATTCAGTTCAAAGATGACTAAAAATTTAGATAGATCAGATAGAGCAGTTCAGCTCAGGTAATTTAGTTAGAGCAGTTCAGCTTATAAAATTCAGTTTGAGCATTTCAGCTCAGATAGGTGGCATATAGGGATTATACATCCTTCACTTTTCTTTGTGAGCTGTAAGGTCTGAGATTAAGCTACATTATTTCAATAAAGTTCATAGCAAACGTAAAACATGGAATACAAAGATGAGATTTAAATGCTTATCCAGCTCAATTTATTTATGCATTGCAGTGGTTCTCATTGGATAAATGAAAGATATATTTATCATGCTCTGGACGAGATCACGCGAGTTCAACACATCTATTGTAAGATCATACAGATGATCATAAATACAAAAACAGACTCATGCTCTGTTACAGGACAAGTTTAGTTGAAAAATCTGATTTAGCTCAAAGATTAAGTTTAAAAGCTGGTTTGAAGCTAAAATGCTCATGGATAAAGCTACAAAACAGTTTCAAGGGATAAGTTTAAAAGCTGATTCAAGATATACAATTATGAGCGAAGAGCAACTCTTTAACTTATCTTTGCATGAGCTGGTTTTTATTTGGTGGATGTTGACAGATGATTGTCAGCAATCCGTGCATTGATTGTGAATCAACTACATTCTTCTTCCAAAGAGAAAAAAAAAAGACCATTTGCTACTCTAAAGAGTTCAGCTCTAGGTTATTTTGATCCAACAACATCATCAGATTCTTCACCAATAACGATAGTTCTGATAAAGACATTAGACAGATAAAGATTTAATTAGATATCATATTCAGTTATTGAAACCATATTGCGTTTTGTTATTGAACTTGGAATAACTAAAGCAAATATGGATTTAATTTTAAACAATTTGTTAAGAACAGATAACATTAGAGATGAATTCAAATCAATTTGAAACCAAATTAAACAAAATTCAGATCAAATGGATGGGTAATAGAGGTATTGACTCACTGATATTGAATCTGAAGACCGATTTGTAATCGAGATTTAAGATAAAGAGATTGATTGATTTTCGTTCAAGAACCCTAGAAATTTTTCAGTTGATTTTTTTTTTTTTTAAAAAAATTTCATCTCATGCTTTGATCTTAAAACAAATGGCAAAATCGATATGAAATCAGAGTTTCTAGGCTTTCAAGAACCATAAAAAATTTCTTTAAATTTTTTCAGAGATTCACTTTTGGAAACAGGTAACTCAAATAGTTACCTTTGAATTAAAAATTTAGAATAGATGTAACTTATCTGTTCAATCGTTATTATTGATGAAATATTCCAAGGTTTCTATTGATAAATCAGATTTGGTGCTCATATTGCTCTTCTCTCATTGTATCTCTTGAATTCAACAGCAACCCAAATTTCTTGTTCATCTCAAACTCCAGATTCTTCAAATACAACCCACTACATATTCAAGGCCAACATCAACTCTCATGTCATAAGAACTCGAGCTCTCCACTCAGATTCAATTTCTTCTTCATCCTCACTGTCTCACAACCATCACTACTCGAATTGCAGATAAACACCTCCTCTACTGTTCTCACTTGAGCTCGACTGCAACCACGATCAAACTCAGATCCATTCTCTCCTTCACAATCTTCTTTTTCGAAAGATTCTTCCTACAAAACCCATCCTGAACCTAGGTTTGCGCTCAATGAATATCGATCCACTTTACTCGCCTAAGCTCGCTGGCGTGAATCCCTATTGGCTGCAGCGGCTGGTTTGAGGGGAGAAAGAGGACAAATCGACTTCACTCAAAGATCTATTTGGTTTTAGGTTTAGACGTACAATGGTCGCTTGCTCTGGTTTTCACCGAACCCGGAGGTAGTTATGACGCGGAGGTGGTTTGATACTATTATACACGAGTTTAAGGTAAAAGTCTCACTGAAAAAAAGAACGCGGGGAGAAAATAAAAGAAATGCGAAGAGAAAAGACAGCCGCTGGGAGGAAAATTGTGGGGGAATTGAGCCGCTTGGTTAGAAACTAGGCTCTTACTTTGGTCACCAAATATTTTATGGTCAAAAATTATAAAATAATATAAAAGCCTAGTCTTATCCATAGCAGACCCAATTTTTCAAGAAGAGAAAGAAAAAATATCATTTTCTAAATATTACTTCCTTTTCTTTTTATAGACTCTTCTTTCTTACCTCCTTAAAACACATGTTTTCTTCCTCCTTTAATACAACGGTGCAATTTCTTCCTTAATAAGCTAACTTTGAATCCTTGGGCAACAACTTTTTACTCCCTTTGACCTTTTCGTTCTCCTTATTACCCTTGGATATTATATTTAGAGTCGGACCAAGCCCTTTTTGGACCGGGTTGAGTCCCTAAGCCCCCTTGTGGACTTGGGCTTATATATCACACAATGACCTTCTGGCCCAGATAGTAAATTTTCATGTATCAACATGAGACATTCGAAAATAAATTTTGATACATCTTGGGTTTACTCTAACTCTATATTTGGTTATGGACTAATTATTCGTTCTGACACAAGGGCAGAAATCAAAGCAAGAGCAGGGAACTTCCAATCAGCCAAGCCAGATTAGGCAGAGGCTTTGACGCTGCTAGAAGCGACAAAATGGGAAAAAAACATGGGTCTGAAGGATTTATGGGTAGTAGGTGATTGTCAGAGAGTCATTAGATTTGCCCTTGGGAGATCGATATCAATCTATTGGAGAAACCAAGCAATTGTTTCGAAGCAATGAAAGTCCTGAAGTTTTGTGTTAATCTTTTGGGTATAATGTTCACTCCTAGACTTGTAACAGGGTGGCAGATGTGTTAGCAAAGAAAGAAAGAAATCAAGACATACAATAACAACATTAGAACCAAATATCGAACTTTCTTTTACCTTCTATTTGTACAGACATGAGGAAACCAGTTCCTAACTTGTCTTTAGATCAGTTTTTGTAGCAAACGATGATATTACAGGTTTAAATTACGGGGAAAGTTATTTGTTGGGGGAGATCCATATTTCATGTTGTGGAACTGAAATAGGCTACCAATAGAACATCATAGCCTTTACTCTGTTTTTTCCCCTTTTTGTTTTAAGGAAAGTCTTAAATTCACAGGAAGAAAAAAAAAAATTGTTAAATTTTAGTTTTAACCTATTCATATTTAGCATTTCATCTCATTTAATATATTTTTAGTCTTAGGCTAAAATGAAAAAATGATAGTAATTTTTTTCTTAAGACGGAGGGAGTATAATTTTGATCACCAGTCCAGTTATAATTAGTTAATTTAGATTGTAAACTATTTATTTATAGTCCACTTATGCAATAATTTTTAACCCACTTCATGTGTAGATTCTAATTTAAAAACATATAAAATTCTTCTTCTCAACACAATTATTTTTCATTTTTCTTCCTTTGATTAAAAATGTCTTTCCTTTTCGTTATTGGTTTTATTCGTTTTAATTTTTAGTTATCTATCTATCTTGTATTATGTTAGTGAATCAAAATTAACCACGAACTACGTGATTCGGTTTAAAAAAAACTCCACGCCCTTTGACCGCTTCCAAATTATTGACAATCCAGCTCAGCCCAATAAAAAATCCCTGGAAACGAGGTTGAGCCATGAGTGTGTAATAGCCTGGTCTTAGTCTTATATTAAGTGGGAATAAAAAAACTAAACCGAACCAAGCAACAGTGTCCCAATGGGCTCTCTGGAAATAGGCGAGATTCTCGTGTAACATTGGTGTTCCTGAATCGGTAATTACCCATAACACATCAAATTATCGGCCGTTGCGTTTCCATACCATTCACGTGCATATATATATATTTATTTAGATCTCGAGTATCAATTGTTAGCTGAAAACATTAAATTTTGAAAATTGTTTTATCCCATTTCCATCTAACATAATATGTTATAAATGAAAATAAAAGCCAAATTTAGAATAGATAACAAAGAAAAGTAGCAAACTGAAATGGGTTGTGCTGAAATAATCAAGATGGTGACCAGGAGGAGTAGTTGCCTGAATTTTCTTCTATGTTTTATGGTAGTCATGTGTTTCTTTTCCCGTAAGTATCCGGTGATTTTGTACTTGATAATTATTTTTCGAAATTTTCATTTATGTAGACCAATTTGTTTATGTTTCCAGCTGATTTTATTGGGTCATCAGTAGATATTACTCGAAGAAGCTGCATAATTTTACGAACCATGAACAAAACATTCTGGAAGATGTGGTTAATTTTGATGCTATTAATTTGCAGATACTGCTAACGCTATGAAATGCAAGTCAGGTGAGACAGCTGCATCAACTGGCACTTTGGTTTGCCTAACTTGTAACCCTCAGTGTAGAAGCGCTTGTCCAAAGGGAAGTACAGTTACCAAAACCAACTGTGTTCCGATCAGGTTCCTTGACACACCTTTGTGTGAGTGTTGTTGTAAAATGCCACCGCCACCACCATCACCGCCTCCACCGTCACCACGACCACCACCATCCCTGTCATCACCACCGCCATCACCTCCGCCACCGTCTCCATCACCACCACCACCGCCGTCACCGTCACCCCCACCAGCTCCCAGCTGCCCTGATGTCTGTCCAAGTGAGCTCGAGTTCCAAATGTCACCTGACCAGCCACCGTGCACATATAAGCTAGCTAGCCAGATCATGATTATGTAATCGCGCCTACTGTTAACTAGCTAGCTAAATATACTACTAGAGCTAGCTTAGTGTTATGTCATCAATCTGGTGTTACAGAGGTGTTGTATTTGCATTGTGTTTTGAAATAAGAATGTGATGGGTCCGCATTGCTAAATGCTAATGGTGATGGGCTCGCATTAATTGCTAATAATGGTAAGAAGTTACTTGGACAGCCATGATTAGATCATGACAGCGATTCAGTAATTCTTACTAGCTAGTTATATACAGGGAATTGTATGGTTTGCTACAAGGTTGTATTGGACCAGGATTTTTATGGTTAGAAATGTTTATTCGTTTACGAAGCGTAATTTTCTGGTTTCACTATGTACATGTTGCACGTATATATCTACGCTATAAATTAAACCATCCTGAAAATAAATTGTCACCATCATCTCATTTTACAACGCTCTAAATGTAACTGGAAACTGGCCAGCAAAGTGAGAATGAGAAAGCATATGGAGTCGACCAGCCTACACAAGGTCTGAATTTATTTTATTTTATTTTTTTGCTTGACCCGCAAAACCAACCCAGCTATTGAAACTATTCGGATCTGCAGGTAAAGCACAACAGGACACACCAGAACAATTTAGTGCAACATCCAATAATCTAACTCGTACCGTACGAGAATGTCGATCATATATCGCATGTCTTTGTGGTGCTCCTGAATCAATTAAGAATATAGCTACAGAGACTTAAATTATTTTTTTTTGTTTTTTTCCCATGATCATCATTCACGTGTGGAAATGTATGTGGTGCTAGTAAGCTAGTACTGTACAAGCCTGCAGCAGATTAAAATTTAGCACCTGCTTTTTCCTACTCTCATCAAACACATTGAGTTTATATAGAGAGAGTCAACCTCAGATCGATACAACTGTTTTCGGTAAACCGGGAATAGGGAGTGCTCAAGATGGCCAACAGGAGTAGTTGTCGTAATTTTGTTCTAGCTTTTCTGTTTTCTGTGGTTTTCATGTCTTCGCGTAAGTATATTTAGCAAGTTCTCCTTTGACCACTAGAAATTCGTTTGTTATCTCCAGCTAATTCTTGTTAGTTAGTCAATAGTTACCCATAGGTGAATTTCGGTTAGCTGCCCGAAAATGTTGCCGCACCTGTACTATGTACCATGACCAGCATAGACTCTTAGTCTATCAGTAAAGAGTGAGATCTATTTCACTGGTGCTTGCATTAAGAATCTCGTCTCTTCCAATGGTAATTTCTTATTTTGTTACCTGAAATCTAATGAATTGATTTAATGCCATGGTCAAAGTCTAATTTTGATACTGTTTGTCGCTAAATTGATGTTACGCAGATACTGTTAGTGATGCTATTCAATGCAAGTCCGGCGAGATATTTGCATCGTGTACCGCTGTGGTTTGCCCCCCTTGTGGACTATCATGTCAAGCCGCATGTCCCGATGGAAGTACAGTTACCAGCACCAACTGTGTATATCGACTTTCTAAGTTGCCTTTATGCGAGTATTTTTGTAAGATGCCGCCAAAGCCGCCGCCGCCCTCACTGCCACCTCCGCCATCGCCACCGCCACCACCTCCCAGCTGCACAGAGGAATGTCCATATGAGATTGAGTACACAGTATCACCTGACCAGGAGCAACCGTGCGTATATGTGCTAGCTGATGATGATCAGACAATGATTGAGTAGGAGTAGTGTCAACTAGCCACCAAAACAGTTAATATATAATACTAAAGCATGTTAGCCTTTTTCCGGTATGGGCTAAAATAAAGGGAAAAAGGATATGTGATCCATTAACCCCCATTAGCCCCACTACTCTTTTCCACCTTTAGAAAAATCATCTATATCTATCGGTAACTGCTCTATGATGGCTAGAGTCAGTTTTACAGAAAGATAGAAAAACTGAACAGAAGGTCACCAAAACTATTCTCATCCCATATACACCATCTAAAAGAGAGAAGAAGGGTTTGGCACCGAAGTTCACATCAATTCAGAAACTAGTTTTGTGATTGAAGGATTAAGATTTCAAGCAATGGCTGGAGGTATTTATTTATCAATCTCTTCTTTTGCTTCCGCTTTAATTTGTATGTTCATTCTGTGACTAGAACATGCATTTAGGTTTTACATTTGGTATCATGGCCTGTTTTTACCTCTGCCTTGCTTGTTATGGAATCAATTTGTTTTCATAAAAATTTAAACATGTTTAATCATTATGGGTATCTCTTATTTTTAAGTTTGCCCTGATTCTTACTGAATACATTCATAATGGGTTTGATTTTCTATTAACTTTAATGGGGTTTTCTTTTGAGTTTGCCCTAGTTTTGCATTAAGAACAAACCAGTTAATTTTCAATCTCAAATTTATCGGTCGTCAAATTTTTCGATCGCGGGTTTGGGCTTTAGATAGTAAAACATTACATATTCGACTGTTTGGCTCACGACTTTAAGTTTTCAAACACTATTTCGTCATTATAATCAACTAGGTAGATTCTGGGTTGTCTTTGTCCTACAAAACAGACAACTTTGCTATAATCAGTTTAAATTTTAAACTAAGATAAATTAATTAATGAGGATCAATCTTTTCTTTTTTTTTTTTTGTTTTCTATTAATGAAGTAAAGAATGATATAAAATTAAGGGAAACTTTAGCCTTCCAAAGGACAGACTTTAAATTATTACCTATGTACAGTTTTTACAGTCTATTCCCAGATGTTCTGGAAAGACATGCAACACCTAAATATTATGGCAATTAACACAATAAACAATGTCTCGGTCAGATCAACATTGTCTGATGAGCATTTGTCCCCCCCATCATTATCATCATCAGTAACTCAACACCCTGAACACCTTTTGACGGGTAACTCTATTATTCTGTGATGACAACTTCAGTGGGTGAGCATAGGATTGATTTAACTGAACTTCATTAATTTTCAGAGATACCGAGTGATTGATTGATTAAGTTAATAGTACAATCATTCTATCAACTTCCTCTTATCTTATATACATGAAAGATTGGACCCTCTTTGGACTCAACATTTCGATTACTAGAAAAGTGAAATTTTCCCCTCTTAGGATTTATTTATTAACTAAAAATGGTGCTGCTTATATTCCCACATCGGTATCATGCAGGGGTTTCTATTCCCATACTTCAAGTTTAAGTAGTTATTGGCTTAGACACTTACAGAGCTAAAACTAAAAGATGTAGTGCTATATATATTATATTTTCTTAACATGCATCTTTGTCCGTTTTTTAGCGACAATGCAATTGGTATACAGAAAGTTGATTGACTTCATTATTTTTGGTTCTACTTGTGCATATAATGAATGCCGTAATTATTTTGGGGTAAAATAAGTAGTACTAAAGTGTAACCAACAATTCTGTTTTGTGAGTGTCCATGCTATTTGCGTGGAACGCCAATTCAAATATTGGTAGCACATAAAGAATTATGTCAAGTGATTTAATAATTTCAGTAATTAGAGAGTAGCCACATCATCTCTATTTATTTAAAATTTTCTTAAGAAATCACATGTGGAAACTAGACATAAATTTGTAATTAATCATACGTAATATGATGAAATATGCCCACAGGAAATTTTATTATATTTGTATGATTAATTGGGGTGAAATATTAAATTATGTTCCTTAATCTACCCACAGGAATTAAGGAATGAATATGGTTTAATAGTTTCATCATGTAGTTATGAATCTAATTTGAGTAGGACTTTAGCCCACAGGCAAGTTTTATGTCACTAGATTCATATTTTTTTATGCATTGGTAAATCATGATTAAGTTTAAACCTATTTTTTTATATATATTTATAAGCATGTATATATTTTTCTTTGCAGCAATTTTAACTATAAATATTTCTGATGTCAATTATGACATTCCTGAATTAAAGGGTGATAATTTTCTAGCGTTTGTTTATGAATCTAATATGGTTAATATTAATCATAATACATGGTGGATTGATTCTGGTACTACAATCCATGTTTCGAATACGTATGACAAACCTAAGGAAACCAATGGGAAATGAACACTACATCTATTCAGGCAGTCAGATGAGTTCACATGTGGAAGCTGTTGGGACATGCAGTTTAATTTTAAGTAGTGGTTTTACTTTGCACTTAGAAAAGACATTTTATGTACCAGGTTTCACTAGAAACTTGATTTCAGTTTCAAGACTTGTACCTTTAGGAATTTCCTTTAACTTTTCGAATTCTGGCTTTAGTATTCTCAGAAATTCTGAAGTTATTGGTTATGGTATTTTGTCTGATGGTTTATATCGTCTTTATTTGCAAAATGATATCACTGAAAGTTCTATGCATGTTAATTCTGGGTTAAAAATATGTATTATGAATGAGGACTCCTCAATTTTGTGGCACCGGAGATTGGGACATATCTGCATTGAAAGAGTTAAGAGATTGGTAAAGGATGGGGTACTTAGTACTTTTGACTTTACTGATTTTGATACTTGTGTTGGTTGCATTAAGGGAAAGCAAACTAACAAACACAAAATTGGTGCCAAGAGAAGTTCAAACCTATTAGAGATCATACACACGGACATTTGTTGTCCAGACATGAACGCTAATGATCCGAAATACTTTATCACCTTCATAGATGATTAATTACGATATGTATCTTTACTTACTTCGTTCCAAAGACGAAGCTCTGGATGCCTTTAAATTGTTTAAGGTTGAAGTAGAGAAACAATGTGGTAAGCACATTAAGATTGTGAGATCAGATAGAGGTGGAGAGTACTATGGTAGATACACCGAGAACGGACAAGCACCAGGTCCATTTGCAATATTTCTTCAAGAGCATGGGATTGTTTCCCAATACACTACGCCTGGTTCTCCATACCAGAATGGTGTAGCAGAAAGAAGAAATCGAACTTTAATGGACATGGTGAGAAGTATGAGAAGTAATGTTAAACTTCCATCATTTTATGGGTAGAAGCTCTTAAGACGGCAGCGTACATATTAAACCGGGTTCCTTCCAAGGCCGTCCCAAAGACGCCTTTTGAGTTATTCAAAGGATGGAAACCGAGTTTGCAACATGTACACATTTGGGGATGCCCGTCTGAAGTGAGAGTGTACAACCCACAAGAGAAGAAGCTAGACCCAAGGACTAATAGTGGGCATTTCATTGGATATTCTGAAAGGTCTAAGGGTTATAGATTCTATTGTCCGTCTCATAACACTAGAATTGTGGAATCAAGAAATGTTAAATTTCTTGAGAGTGACTTGATTAGTGGGAGTGATCAATTTCAGGATATTGTTCCTGAAAAGGATATTGATCAACCTCCACCTACTGTTTCAAGTGACAAGTTGATTGTTATTCACGCACCTCAAGCTAAATTGCGTGTTAGAAAGCCAACCATTGAGGTTCCACAAGTTGACAATAATATAATAGATCATGATGGTAATGAGGAACAAATTGTTCATCGTGACGATGAACAAGTTCCATTGAGGAGATCTAATAGAGAAAGAAAATCAACTATTTCTAGTGACTATTTAGTGTATCTGCAAGATTCGGATTGTAACATTGGGGCCGATAATGATCCTATGTCATTTTCACAAGCCATAAATTCTAGAGATTCAGACTTATGGATGAATGGCATGAATGATGAGATGGAATCTATGGCATCCAACGGAGTTTGGGATCTCGCCGAGTTGCCCGATGGTGTAGAAGCCATTGGATGCAAGTGGGTCTTTAAAACAAAGAAAGACTCGCATGGAAACATCGAGAGACATAAGGCTAGACTCGTTGCCAAAGGGTTCACTCAAAGGGAAAGAATTGATTACACATAGACTTTTTCTCCTGTATCAAAGAAAGATATTTTCCGAGTGGTGATGGCATTAGTAGCTCATTTTGATTAGAGCTACATCAAATGGATGTGAAAACGATATTTCTCAATGGTGATTTAGAGGAAGAGGTTTATATGAAACAACCTGAAGGATTCGCCTCTAAAGATCGTGAGCATTTGGTTTGTAAGCTTAATAAATCCATATACGGGTTGAAACAAGCTTCTCGACAATGGTATATGAAATTCCATAAAGTCATTACTTCATTTGGATTCGAAGAAAATGCTATGGATCAATGTATATACCTTAAGGTCAGTGGGAGCAAGATGTGTTTCCTTGTGTTGTATGTGGATGATATTTTGCTCGCAACCAATGAAGACAGCCAGGAGGTTTGCCTAGAAGCAGCCACCCTTGAAAGAGTGATAAAGGATTACTATATGAGGTGAAACAATTTATTTCAAGTAACTTTGATATGAAAGATATGGGTGAGGCGTCTTATGTCATTGGCATAAAGATCCATAGAGATAGATCTCGAGGAATTTTAAGTTTGTCTCAAGAATCCTATATCAACAAAGTCTTAGAAAGATTTGGTATGAAAGATTGTTTCCCAAGTATAACACCCATTGTAAAAGGCGATCGGTTCAGTTTGGACCAATGCCCCAGGAATGACATTGAAAGGGAACAAATGAAAAACATTCCATATGCTTCAGCTGTTGGTAGCATTATATATGCTCAGGTTTGTACCAGACCCGACATTTCATATTCCGTTGGAGTATTAGGAAGATATCAGAGTAATCCAGGAATCGATCACTGGAAGGCTGCGAAGAAAGTGTTAAGATACCTTAAAGGTACTAAGGATTACACGCTTATGTATAGATGGACAAACAGTCTTGAAGTGGTAGGCTACTCCGATTCTGACTTTGGAGGCTGCAATGATTCGCTTAAATCCACATCAGGATACGTGTTCATGCTAGCTGATGGGTCAATATCCTGGAGGAGTGCCAAGCAGACCTTGACGGCCATTTCTACAATGGAGGCTGAGTTCGTTTCTTGTTTTGAGGCCACCTCACATGGTGTATGGCTGAAAGGCTTCATATCTGGGCTAAGAGTTGTTGACTCTATTAGCCGACCAATAAGAATGTACTGTGACAATTCAGCTGCTGTTTTTATGGCTAAGAATAATAAGAGTGGAAGTCGAAGTAAACACATCGACATAAAGTATCTAGCCATAAAAGAACGTGTGCAGGAAAAGAAAGTGATAATTGAACACATTGGCACTGAATTGATAATAGCTAATCCCTTGACTAAAGGCATGCATATTAAAGGATTCAAGGATCATGTAGTAAGGATGGGACTTGGTCCTATAATGTAGTACATTCTTTATGGTTTTCTGAAGCTTTTATTTTAGTTGGATTATTTCTCATTTGAAATTTATGTACGTACTTACTTTAGTTATTTTGTTGAGAAATATCATTACAGTTTGACCTAGAGTAAACATATGGTTTATTCATTAAGTTAAGTATGAGTGGTGAAAGACTAAGTATATTGTGATACATGGAAGATTAATTCTTGCTCTTAAAGAGGGTTAATCGTCATGATCCGTATATGGAGTATTTCGTGAATGGATCAAGTGGGAGAATGTTAGCATTTTTCCCATATGGGCTAAAATAAGGGGAAAAAGGATATGTGATCCATTAGCCCCCATTAGCCCCACTACTCTCTCCCACCTTTAGAAAAACCACTCACTCTATATCTATCGGTAACTGCTCTATGATGGCTAGAGTCAGTTTTACAGAAAGATAGAAAAACTGAACAGAAGGTCACCAAAACCATTCTCATCCCATATACACCATCTAAAAGAGAGAAGAAGGGTGGCACCGAAGTTCATATCAATTCAGACACTAGTTTTGTGATTGAAGAATTAAGATTTCAAGCAATGGCTGGAGGTATTTATTTATCAATCTCTTCTTTTGCTTCCGCTTTAATTTGTATGTTCATTCTGTGACTAGAACATGCATTTAGGTTTTACAAAGCAAGCTTCTTAATTAGTGTTAAATCATGGTTCAACAGATTTCGTTGTATTGGCACTGTGTTTTGATGTTGTATGAAATAAGAATTTGATGGATCATGGATGCGAATTGCGAGTCTCTCTCTGCCAGATGCCATAATATTATTGCTTGACCAGTCAAAATCTTTTCTCAATGACGGTGTGAGTCGTATGACTATGACCCCGTTGTTGGAAATGGTATCCTCGTGAACCTGCTAATTTTTGGCTTATCCATTTTATCTCAGACCTATCTAATTTTGTATCTCTTTATATGAATAGATAAAGAGTGTTTAAAATAAGGTGAAATTATAAAATTATCTTCTATTAAAACCTATTATTACAACTTAAATGTAAAACTAATTACTAAAACTAATTAATCTAACCTATTTTGTATTTCTATCCTTAACAACCGATTTTTCTTCTTCTTCTCTTCTTTTTTATTCTACTTCTTCTTTTTCATTTCAAACTAAAACATCGACGATTCAAAAAACGATTAATCATTTGATTTTTCTATATAACGAAAATGTCAAGACGAGTAAAACCACTTGAATTCGATTGTTGTTTATCGTATGTTATCGTATTCTTTAGGGAAAGGGAAAGGGAAAGAGAAAGAAAACGGAAAAACAGATCGAAGAAAAAACATGATCTTGCTTCTCCTAAGAGCTTGGGACCTTGTCAAAAGGACAGTAAGAACTTGGCGGCTAGACACTTAGGGGTTCGGCGGCCAAAGCGATCTCCATCAATGAACCAACTCAAGTGGAGAGAGAAGAAGATTCATCTTCTTCTGATACAAAATCTGATAGAAATCCAGGTGAAAAACTATGTGATAATGAAGATAGCGACAACCATGAAGAAGAAGAACGAAGAGGTGGAGAACCACCAGCAGCACCACCACAACAAAAACAACAACAAGGAGATAAAGATAAAGATGCAGCGGCATAAAGGAAGAAAAAAGAAGGATACTTGCCAAAGCCTGAGATGATAGTATGTCTCGGCCCCGATGAACCCATTCATGGGTTACCGGGTGACGGAGAAGTGTTGTTATGGAAGTACCAACATATTTTGGGCTGCTAAGATATGTACAACCACGGTAAGTATCTCTTCCTTATGTTATATATCGTCTAGTTTTATTTAAGTTATCATGTACTTCTAATTTGTCGTGATATATTGTTAAGGATCACACCGATGTCGTGCATCTTCCAAAGCATCAATCGTCAGTGAGAAAAATACAGTTATGGCCACAGGCTAGAGAAGCAACCAAAGTCATATGGATCTTCGAAGAATCAGGGTTGATGTAAGGAGTAAATAACTCTGTGGTTACTGCCTTCCTCGACAGATATTACGAGGAAACAGATACTCTGCATGGGGAAGTGACATTAACCCCAAACGATGTGCAGTTGATGACGGGTTTCATCGTTGGAGGTAAAGTCATGAGGAGGCGCCCATACGCAAATGAGCTTACTTGGGATGTCATCTACGAGTTCACTTCGAGGATGTTTGGTTAGGATGCGGAAAATACCACGAGAGAGATGATGGTGGCTGAGAAAAATCAGAGAATATTTCATGAAAGATGTCAGATGACCATGCACCGTATCAATGCTACAACTACCACATATATTCTCTACATCTTGGGATCTGTTATTTTCTCAACGTTTCCGGTTTTCGGGTGAACACCAACTACATCCAGTTAGTGGAACCATTGAACAAAGTCCATGATTACTCTTGGGGCACTGCTTTCCTTGCATACTTGTTGAACGAGATGAGAAATTTTACTAGGGTAGATAGAACCATAGTCGAAGGGAATGTGGCTCTTCTCCATGTAATTTAAGGGTTGTAGTTATGGAGATTTGTTTATCTTACTTTTCTTATTCTCACATATATTACTACATTGATGCAGGTGTGGATATACTTGCACTTCCCAAAGTTTGCTTAGAGGGCCAGTGTGAAAGGGAATTGGGACGGTGATTATTTTGGAAAAAATACTCCTTCAACGGCAAGACAAAGAGTTAGGAGAGCCTGGTAAGCATGTGTTAGAGACCCATATTGCATCCTTTTAAAATCATTGAAGTTGGGAATAACCATCAGGTATCTTTCTCCAATCTATACTTTTGTTGAATGTACTTGCTTTGTGCATGAATTTATGCAATTTATATTCAAACTTCTTTCATTTTATCCTAAGAACTTTTTGTCCCTTAGGGACGGCAGAAAATTGAGTTTACTTTTGTCGTTATATGATAGGTCCATTAGTTCATTTCTCATCCGAGGGTTTTGTTTCATATTTATAAGTTGTGTCCCTTTCCATTGGTTTTGTTAATAAAGTATAATATTGGTAGGAAGAACGATACATGGTAATATAATATATAATGAAATTGTTGCTTATTATTGTCATTGATTCCTTGGATTTACCCTGACTAAAGGGGGAGTATAGGGTTAAGACATCTGCAGGTCAGAGACTTTAAGGAACTCAAACAAAGTGTTGGGTGATTTTAGATACAACTTCATTTATATTCCAAATACCAGTAAAAAATTGGTCCAAATGTTGTCAATCCTTAGAATCAGTTTTGATTTCCATGTTTTAGAAATTCAGTGGCTAATTCTATTTGTTTTCAATAATAAAAATAAATATATATTTTATGCCTCATATGGTGCTCTGGTAAGAAAGTATACAAGGCTGTCACAACCGCCATCATAGAGATAAATGAGTATAATGCAAGCGGGGAGTTTGTTGTTTCAGAACTTTGGAATTTCAGGAAGGGGAGAAAGGCATCGTTTAAGGAAGTAGTATCTCATCTACTGAAATAGTAGAAGTCCCTAAAACGGAAGATGACCTAATGTTTGTATGAATGATTTCCATATCAGATTGTTATATGTATACTTCAAACCCCACATAATAACGTGGTGTTGAAATTAGATGTAAATTTAGTGAACATGAAGTTGATGCAAGGGGCATATATGGATGATGAGGATCGGATATATCTATCTCGTATGGATATCCTCAAGGTCATAATGTTATTCTCTTCCCCCATATTGCTCTTCTCTTTTATATTTTTAGTGATAGATTTATATGTCGATTAAACAAAGACAACAGTTACCAAACTTTTATAATAGTTATGGTCGTACTATTTCGAAAGATAACACCGAGTTATAAGCTTATATTTTAGAGTGGGGAACGTAGTTGACACACCAGTGGTTTATTTTAATACATTCGTCTATTAGTCTCTGTATATTCTCTTTCAAATCTCAGATAAACTTTGGATAACTTGGAATTAAATGATATTAGATAGTAAAAATAGGGAATAAGTTTTACCCATATTAGAAACTTTAAACTCATCTTTACACATTAAACTTTTTTTAAATTAATATTCACCCATATTTCCAGAAACCTAAACCGATTTTCAATATTGTGCGTAACAAAAACCCAAATATATTTATATATTGATGGATTTTTCCACTTTCAAATTTTTGAAGAAAATATTATACTAAGCTCAATTTATACATAAAAGTTTATGGTGTAAATTTTTCTTTATTGCATATGAATATATTTTTTGTGTATAAGTTCTCTTTATCATATACGTTTTTTTTTGCATATAAATATTTGTTAGTAGTATATTTATTGGTATATAATTGTTAATAACAAAACTCGATAGTGTATTAATGTTATCTTAATATGTTTGCTATGTTAATTATAAAAAGTATTTCATGTGTTATAAACAATGTTTAACAAAATAAAATAAAATTTTGAGTTTTTTTTTAATTGGATACTGGTAAATATTTACAAGAGGCCAAAAGGAGAATGATATTTGGTATAAAAACAACATAACCTTACACTTAATGATAAAAAAAATTAGTGTTTAAACACACACACACATACATATATAATTGGTGAATACACCTTTTTTTTTTTAAATATGTGTTTACCAGCATTTTTAAATATTATTATAGTTATCATTAAGTGTAAGGTTATGTTGTTTTTCCAACTAAATATCATACCTCTTTTGGGCTCTTGTAAACTATTAAAACAATATATATCACATGATGATGAAACAACAAAATGGGCATTTAGGACTGGTTTGAGGACTAATAACACAAAAAAATGAGAAAAGAAAATTCAATCCAAATTTAAGAGTGCAAGGATTAAAAAGAAAAAGGGGTAGAGTTTGGTAACTTACATTATCCAAATTGAGATGATTCTCTCTATAACCCAGCCTATCCATGAAATTTTGTAGCTTATCCATGAAGTTGTGTATAATATTAAGAGAGTACTTTAGTAAACAATTGCTCATTAATTTCAACCTTATCAGTCACTGGTTCCACCATCATCATCAATTATCGGTTCTCTCTTCCTATTGATTTCGGTCGAGGTGTCGGGTACTTGGGGTTAGGGGTTAAAATATAGAAATGGGTCCATACTAGATGGTCCGAGAAAAATTAAAGGCAATTTACCCTCCTAGCCGATAGTTGGAAAGAAAAAAATAATTATCAGATTAAAGTTAAATGTTGTTAGAGTTACCTTCAGATAGATGCAACATGAATGAGGTTTTTGTGGATGTTTGATTGTAATCGGAAAGTAAAACTCCTTTCACAATCCATGTAGTTCTCTAATAACAAATAAATCATCAATTTTTTATAAAAAAATTTCCTTTTAATTTTGTTTTTTAATATAATTTTTTATTATAATTTTTTTTTAAATAAATTAGCTTTGCAGAAGAAGAGGGTAAAACACTTTTATATAAAGGTTATTGTAGTTTCAAAATCAACTCGTATCAGGTAATAGAAACCCTACCCAAAATAGGATTCCTTATATCAATCTATTTCTGCTTCTTAAACTGATGAACCTTGTTCTTCACCTTTATAGATAAATATGCAACAAGGGATTACAAGTTCAGTTACTTCTTTGTATTTCTCTGGTCAAAAGAAGAAAATATTTTTCTATTAAGGAATCAACAATAGAGAATTATGGTGCGGGAGAAATGGAGAAACTGAACTCAGATGTCACATTAGATATACTTAACCGGTTGCCTAAGGAATCTGCCTTGCACGGTAGGAAAGTATGCAGAACATGGAAAAATATTATTGGGAAACCTAAGATAGGTCTCCTTTCTGATGTCTCAACAAAGATGAGTAAGGATAGTGAAGTACGATTCTATTATGGAGAAAAATACAATGAAGAACTTATCGATGCTGGCGAACAACCCTCATACGAGGCACTTACAAACATTGATCAGTCTTTTATTATAAATCCCTCTTATGTTGGTAGTTTCCTCTTAAGACCTTACATGGTTAGTTCTTGCAACGGTCTTGTTTGTTTTCATGCATACCACCATGACATATGTGATCCTGTTTATATTTGTAATTTATTAACAGGAGAGTACGCTCTTCCCCCGTAGTTAGAACGAAGAAATGCATCACTAATTACAAAGAATATCGTGTTTGGTGGTTTCGGTTATTGTCAGTCCACCAATGAGTACAAGGTTATTGTAATTTACTATGATGAGGAGTACCAAGTAATTGGCAGTTCCTAACGTGTTGGGAGAGTGAAAGTATACACTCTTGGTGGTGGAAGTGGATGGAGAGACATAGAATATATCTCATATAATATCAGGGATTCGTGTGTTTTTGCACATGGAGTTGTTTATTGGTTGGACCGCCGAGAAAGATGTAGCGTTGTTGCATTTGATTTGGAAGATAAAAAAATTCGGACGATCCCATCACCACCACATAATATCCCCGACGATGAGTTCCCTATTGTTGGACTCAGATTGTTGGGAACCAATTTGTGTATTTATCTCACTGGCGAATATAAATTTGTAGATGCATTGACACTTATCAAGGAGAAGAGTTGTTGGATCAAAGAATTCGATATATTTTTAGAATACTCAAACGTGGATTGGTCGGTTTGTCATCCGCTTGCCTTTCTTGACAACAATGAAGTTTTGTTGCGGTACAATGAAAATCTCTCTAAATATGACCTGAAAACTTCAACTCTAAAGAAAATTTGGGAAGATGTTTGAAATGAAACAAATATTCAAGCCATTCCTCACATGCACATCCTTGTTTCACTATAAGCTCTTGTTTGGGAAGATGTTTTGAGTAAAACAGATACTCAAGCCATTCCTCACACGCACAACCACGTTTCATCGGAAGCTCTTGGTGTTTCTGAAGATGTTTCAAATAAAACAGATAGCCAAGCCATCCCTCGCATGCACAACCTTATTTCACCGAAAGATCTTGCTAGAGTATGACTTTGTGCACCCCCACTTAACCAGCGTGCAAATTCCTCCCTTCCTCACTGGTTATGTTCTTCAATGATAATTTCTTTTTCTAGTATTGACTGTTATCTTTTTTTTTATTATATCAATGAAAGTCCAAAAATATTTATTAATATCCAATTAAAAAAAATTATTTAAAATTTTATTTTATTTTATTATATTCATAACATATGATATATTTTTTATAATTAATCTATATTAATGCACATAGTAAACATATTAAGATATAAAAATACTATTAGAACAGCCTCATAACATCTTAATACCAACTGATCTGATGTGGTATAAGATGTAACATAAAAAATTGATTTTTCTTTTGCCTTAAAACACTAACCTTCTTCCCTACTTCCATGATTCCATCTTTGCACTTCACTGATCAATTTTTTTCATCCAGTCACCGTCTTAAAACACTAACCTTGAACACCAAATTCCACCGTAACCATGAGTATCATCATTGGGTGTTATTATCAGTAATAAGTTATTAACGTCATGCGTGCAACTTACATTCTTGACTAATCCTTCTACTACTTCACAGTTCATATTCAACTTGGGCAGTATTAACAAAAATCTCAGGATCATCAGCGACTAATGAATCAAACTAGCATTTACTTTTTTCTATGATGATCATTTTCTTCCAAACCATACAGTATTAATATTCATATTAAAAAATATATGGAAAACTTTCCAAACCTCTAATTTAATGAATAGAAACTTGACTACGCCTTATTTAAATTGAATGTATGATAAAATTGAGAATTCATAACATTAATTGTTTTTTTATTGATTTTTTTTACTGAACTAGAATGGCTTGAGAAGAATTGATTGATTGATAAGGTGATTGATTTAAGAATAAGAAGATTATTTTTAAAAGGAGTATTTTTAATCATTGGGGAAAAAGAAACCTTCAATTTAAGAATGATTTTTAGGATTTCTGTTATGTATGTTCTTTCTGAATCTGGGTTCTTAAATTGATCAAGAAAATTACAGGATCATATTTGGAGGTTGAGTAAGCTTGGACAAGAAATGTATAGATTTCAGGAGTAATTAGCTAATTCAACGGAGTAAAAAAAAATATCTATTTTAAGATAAGTGAAAAAAAGATCTAGAGATTTAATTTTGGTTCTTTCTTTTTTGTATGACGTGGTGAGAATTAATTACTGTTTTAATGCCATATCTTTTGCCACCGTATCATACGGTATTCATTTGTTAAAGAGATGTTCACCAGTAAAATTGATTAAGATAACATTAATACACTAACGATTTTTTTTATTAATAATTATATATCAACAAGTATATTACTAGCAAATATTTATATGTAAACAAAAATAAAAAATTATATATAATAAAAGGAAAGAATCCAATGATATGGTTAAAATAATATTATCTTGATATTTTGGCGTCATTTTTTTTATAAAATCTAAATGGAAATGAATTTGAAGCTAATTTTTTGTGACGTGTTCTTCTTATAAAACTATACATTCCTACCAAAAACGAGCACATTTCGAGACGTATAAGACCAACATTTTACCACTTTGAAAAGCAATCGTTGAAGATTAACAGTTGCAATTAAACTTTATGGATGTTGAGGTTTCATTACTCGGAATGCGCTCATTTTCGATAGGAATGTAAAGATTTATAAGAAGAACATGTCACCATAAAATTAGCTTAAATTTCATTTCCTTTTGAGTTCTAAAAGAAAAATGACATCAAAATGTTAAGATAATGTCATTCTAACCATATCACTGGATCCTTCAGAGAACTTATACATAAAAAAGATATTCATATACGATAAAGAAAAATTCATACCATAAAATTTTATGTATAAATTGAGTTTATTCTAATATTTTCCTTAAAAATTTGAAAGTTGAAAAACTCATAAATATATAAATAAAATTGGGTTTTTGAACGCATAATATTAAAAATCAGTTTAGATTTTTAAAAATGTGGGTAAATATTAATTTAAAAAAGTTTAATGTGTAAAAATGAATTTAAAGTTTCTGGTAAATATTTATTCACTGAATAATTTTAAAAGTTTCGAGTTTCTTTATGACTTTCAATTTGTTGCCCCTCCTGTGTTGGGTTTGTAGGAGACTTCTGAACCTTTCGCAAATTGAAAACTAGCTAATAATGCTACACTTGATGGCCTAATGACTACAAGAAGTTCTACAAAGGATTTTTAGTTTCTTTAGTTGTCTGTATATGCTTAACTTAAAGGGAGGTAAATTCTTTGATAATTTTTTATTACTGAAAAGAGTGAATCGAGGAAATTCCACACAAATATGGAGGCATCCCTGGTGAAATGCCATAAAAGTTCTACACACAATTAAAGAACTCCACTAATGTACTATATTTTAGACACACAATGAAAGAATAATATAAGAGATCAAGTGAATTGCACTTTCTTTACGCATTCCCAAATTTCTCAACCAGTTTAAGAAAGTTGCAGACTATGATCTTGCCTTCAGTTGTTATGATGCTGTCCGGATGAAACTGAACCGCTTGAAGATGTCTATACTTTTTGTGACGGACAGCCATAATCGATCAACCTGCGGTCCATGTTGTAATCTCGAGTTCATCACCAGGAAAACTTTCTTTCTCGATCACAAGGCTATGATATCTACAGGCAGTGAAAGGGTTCGGCAATCCTGCAAGCAAACCATCCTCCCCCTTTTCATCATAAAACACATGAGAACTTTTACCGTGCATGACTCCATACGATGCACGGATAATCTTTCCTCCAAAAGCTTCCCCAATGCATTGCAATCCCATACAAACACCAAACAGAGGCACAATAGGGCCAAGTTCCAGAACAGTTTGCAACGGTATTCCTGAATCCTGCGGTGTACCTGGTCCAGGGGATATGAGTATCCCTCTGGGATTTCTCTTTTTCAATTCCTCTAGAGTGAATTCATCATTTCTTTAGACTTCAATAGCACAACCAATCTCTCCCATGTACTGACAAAGATTGTGGGTGAAACTATCATAATTATATATCACAATGATTGGATTTACATCCCTTTTCTTCTTCTCATTTACTAAGACCCCATGTTTCCCAATTACTGCTGAAGCATTCCTTACCAAATGAGATCCATTTCTAATGGAGATTGTCTTTCGAGTAGGTGTAGAGAGTTTGGTGGGAAGAGTGATTCGAGGGTTTGAAATGTGCACAGTTGAAAACTGGGAACTTCTTTGGGTTTGAAAGACAATTGTTCGCAAGGAACAGAAACGGCCATGTTATTCTTCCCCTTTATTTAATTCAAATAAATCGGTCTAAGAAGAATTAGGGTTTCTGTTGGTCTGGTGTTGTTTCTTTCTCCGTCGTTCCTAACTGATCTTAATTGCAGAAATATCTAAAACAATGTATTACCTGTAAATTGTTGAAGCCGTGACAGAAATCAATGAATCGGTTGAGACCAAGTAGAGAGGAGATTAGATTAGATGCAGTAGTTTATGTTTGAAACCTCTGCGTCTTAGATAGGATATCCTCCTAATACTAACTTTGATCAATTGATTAGAGATTAACCATCGAATTAAGTAAAAATAAACTGAATCCTGATTGGTGTTGGTATCCCAACAGTCTTCTGCAATTCTCTGCTGACTTATAACCTGATGAACCCTACTACTCAATTATAATGTGGCAAATTTCAAAATAATAAAATGTGAAATTTCTCCAAACATTATTGAACCCGTCGTCACTAAAATTAATGAAGGATTGTTATAAGAAGAAAGCAATACAAAGATTGCTGGAGATGCGAAGAAAGAAAATGATGCGAAAAGGAAGAGAACAAGAGAAAACTAAGCAGGAGAAATAAGAGAATTCAATATAACTGTTTTGTGAAGAATATCAGATGTCTCAAACGCAACCCAAAAGCCTATTTAAATGGGCATAAACTTAGAAGTCCTAAAATAACTTCATATTAGGGTCTACAAGAATTATTTTGGTACTACTACTAAAAATTAAAATAAGGTCATTATGAGAGGAAAAAAAAATCATTATTCAACTATTTATATTATTAATTAATATATTTGATTAATGTTATTAATTTAAATATTAGTTAAACTTAATTGTTGATTAATAATAGATTATAGTTAGTGTTAGATTGTAAGAATTAGAGTAGAGGTGTTTTTGAAAGTTTGTAGAAGAAGGAGAAAAGGTTGGGGAAAGCTAGGGTTTTGTGATTTGGTAGTAAAGATAAAATTTTATAGTGACGATGAGGATCCTAGTGGTGATGATGAAGTGGGTGCATCTACGTATCACCAATCATACTACGAAAGAGAGTTCAATCATACCAATTTGAATTATTTGTTGGATGAACAAGAACGTGTGAACCAAGGAATATTTGATGAATTTATTCAGGAAAATAAAGAATCTAACCGGGAAAATGAAGGTCTTAATGCTTCCAATGGTCAGGTATACGTTATTAGGATCTCCAAACATGTTTTTCAACCTTATAATCGCCCAAAAGTGGATTTTTTTGCTAAATTTTGAGATGTTTTCGGGGCTATGTTCTACCCAGAATCGTTGGATAAGATAACATCGTATCCAACGATTCTATATCTCCTAGAGAATATGAACCGGAATAGGTGGATGTGGTCATGAACAACGACCAATTCTGGTATATATTTTGGCGGGATTGGTAGGTCAAATAATCGATATTTATGGACTCATTTATCAAACGATTCCAACACTTGAAGATTTTCCCAAAATTCTCCAAAATCCGGATCGTTCGATAGGTTTTGCTCTATGCGCCGATTCTAATTGAACAAGTGTCCAGAGAGTTCCACTTTGTTGAATGCTAGAATCGGCACACAAGTCAGTTCACGTGTGTCGATTCCAGCCTTGGGAGATTTTTTTTCAAAAATGTAGACAAGGCAGAATCGTTGGATATGAGAGGACATAAAGGACGATTCTTTAGAATTGTTCTCACGATTGTCCCATGTCCACCGATTTTGTTAAGCTAATTTTTTTGATATGTATTGTTGATTTTTGAAACACTCGATATCGATTAACCTGAACCCGTGTCTCAGATGGGACCTGATATTTCTGACCACTACTACACTGATTTGGTGTAGGAAAAGAGAGATGATGCAAAGCAATGGTTTGTGGACAAAAGGATAGAGATCAAACAACCATTAGTCTTAGGAAACCCTTCGAGGAATGATCGTTTGGATTTTTTTTACGAGAGAAGTGGCAAGATTGAAAGTCACTGGGCAAAGGACAAACCATATGCGAAGAAGACGCAGAGGGTCTACATTACTAAATCAAAGGAGCATAAGTGCCCGTTTAAGATTATAGTGCATAGACGCGATGGTGTATACAAGCTATGTAGAGTGTTGAATGATTGTCACTATCATGATGATCTGAAATCTCTTATTGGATACGCTGCCGTGTGGGTCAAAACCACATCAAAAAACAACGGTAAAGTCGATGAATGCAACTACACTAAGTAATATCCTTAGGAAGATCAAGGAGGATGATCCTAAAAACTTGTCCACTTTGAGGCAAATCTACGCGGCATGAACAAGCATTAAGAGGACGGAATGGGATGATAGAGCGGTTATGGAACAATTGGTTATCAAGTTACATATAGGGATGTGTGGGGTAGACCACATCGAACGTGTTATACGATATTCCATAAGTATCTTACGAAACTCCCTTAAATCATTCATCCTTATGTATTATCTACCGACGACGTGGATGGGGATGGAAATTATGGATTTCACGTTGTGTCCGAACAAATATGCCAATTAAGTTTGGAGGATGATGAGAACCTAACCCAATGTCAATATTTTAGAAAGATGATGACCTTACGACTACAAGAAGACAAGGAATTTTACATCTCGATGATGAGGGAATGTACAATAGAAGATAAAGAAGTTGAGTTCGACAAATTGGTTGCTCGTGTTCAAGGGACAAAGGGGGATGAACCAATTACCAATAAGCATTGGATGACCATGCCTCGATGTGGCCATCTCTTGGCGGATACGTGGAGTTACGTTGTTCATTATTTTGGTTAGGGAAAATATCTCTTACCTTCACACCAAAGAGAACAAAATGTGATGAACCGCTTAAGGATCGAAGAATTGTTATAGTCAACATTAGCAACATACATTTTATCGGTCTTAGGCTACGCGAAGATTGTCCATTACCTCCACTGTGTAGGTTCACTTGTTTTCCAGGTTTCACTAACAACACCTCTAAGGAATGGCTGAAAAATACGAGCCCAACATGAAACTTTGGGATGAATTGGTCGAGCCGGAACAAATCAAGGGTAAAATCGTGTTGAATTAAGTATTCTTCTTTTGTTAACAAATAAACTATCGGATGGTTTGTAGTTTTCATATATTGAACAACCACTCTTAATGAATGAAATGAATTTGCTTTTTGGTTACTTTGAATTGTTGCTGGAATTTTTTTAAAACAAAAAAAGTAGCAGCAAAAATTGAAAAAGAGTTACTCAGAATCGGTGGATACGACACATACGTGTCGACCGATTTTGAATCACATATACCAGAGAGTCATTCAGAATCGTTGGATACGTAAGTGTTCTGTCCACCGATTCTAGATCTATTACAAAAACCTACAATTGTCGAAACAGGTGCAGATGGAATCGGTGGACACATATGTCCATTGTCCACCGATTCTAGATCACAATAGCAAAATTTGATATTCTTTACCACCAATAATTTGACGTAACAACAAATAACGAACTTCAAACCATTCATATAACATATTAAACCATAAGTCCATCCATCCATCCACCAACAAAATAAAAATAAGTATCTGAATAAAATAACACATACAAGTTAACGCAACAAGTCTTAGTTTAGTTTAGCCAACAAGTATTAAGAAAATGTATTAGGAATCATCCACAGGAGGAGAGACACCATCATCATCACCATCAACAGCAGCAGTGGCACCAACATCTTCAACAACAGCCTCTTCAGGATTGCATCTTCGGCTCTCTAATTAGCAATATCCTCTCTTAAGTGGGATGCTACTTCAATAACCCCTTCAAGATCCTCCAATGCAAGCTGACGCAGGAGTTCCAGGACTTCATCCAATTTGGTATGGATGGGGCATCACAGGTTGCGACAAGCCTTTTTCTCTGGCTTCCTATCAATGTCACACTTTCGGGTTGGATCATAACCTCTCTTGCGACCGTCCATAATGGTTATACAAATAAACAAATTGAACAAACAAATATAAGTATCACTAAAGATTAAAACAATCCTAATTAAAATGAACACAACAACTAGTAGTTCAAACAATCAACAATCTCTAATTCAATTACCAACAAATTTTTTTGTATAAAATTAACAGAACAAAATCGGTGGATGAGACAGTGTTTATCCACCGATTCTAACTACAAAAGATAACAGAAAACACTAAGTAAGAATCGTTGGTTATGTAGCATGTTTAGATATCGATTCTTCTTACTGGTAAAACACAAAAATTATCATATCCAGAATCGTTAGACATGCTATGTAGTATCCAACGATTCTCATCAGGTAGTGGTGAAAACATGAAAGCAAGGGAATCCGTGGATAATCAGGTATCATATCCAACGATTCCAGTATATAAAAAGTAAAAAAAAAAAAAAGGTAGAATCGGTGGATAATAAGGTGTCTTATCCAACGATTCCAGTATAGAAAAAAAATAATAAAAAAAGGTAGAATCATTGGATATGATCTGCCGTGTCCAACGATTTTGTTAATGGTAACCAAGTACGAGGAATATGAAGCGAGAATCGTTCGATACAGATCCATCGTATCCAACGATTCTTCTGCATGTTCTTCATGAACATGAAGAACATAACCAGAATTGATGAATACGATGGATCCACATCAAACGATTTGGAAAAAATCAGGAATTTTAATCACGAGAAGTTTGATTTCTACACATAGATCTATCATATATGCTATTAGAAGTATGGGTTTATAGAGATTTACCTTGTAGTTTACTCCAGATGATAGAATTTTGCTTTTGGAAAAAACAGGGTTAGGGTTTTTAGATTTTGGAGTGATAGGAAATGTAAAGTTTTTTTTTTTTTTATTTGGATTGTAATGGAAAGTTTTTTGTATTTATATTTTGATTTAAGTATTAGGGGTAATTAATGGGTAGAGGGTAGTTTAGTAATTTTTATAATAGCTAAATAGACACCCTTTATCCCACACTCTAGTTGAGAGCAAAATTTAGTAGGACCAAAATAATTCTCGTAAGCCCCAATATAGCGGTAAAATCTAAAGACTTAAAGGCCTAGACAAATAAAGCTCTCACGTTGAACGGTGAGGAAACCCTCGCTTCCTATTGGCCGAAATAAGCCTTTTGTGGCTTTTGTGAAACAAGAGTTTTGGTAAGGACACTTGACAACATATGATTGGTTTAAAAAAAAATTAGGGAAAAAAACAATAAAAAGGAAAACCTTGTCTTACCGTGTTTTAAACTCTAATAAATAGACTGCAAAACCAAATTCAATTTGGAATTCATTAGTATTTCGATTCCAAAGTCGTGAACCTACTATATTCCAAAACAGTGACTACGTTAGAAAACTAAACAAATATATATAAACCTAACTGAAAATGGGAAACCACGGCGTATATTATAACGGGGCGGGACGAAATTCCATCATACCAAATCAAAATATAAAGATAACTATGATGAGAAGTTAAATATAAACGGTGTATAGCACAAGTACAAATTTAGTAACTCTAAACGCTAAAAAGAAGAAGGCTGAAAAGAACTTAAATAAGGAATAAGTAGTCGACTTCTGATACCAGGCTAAGAACTTAAATTCTATACTGTTAATGACCGGTGTTCCACATCAAACATAGATACCGACTCATTCTCCCATGACTCTTTTTATAGTAGAGAGGTCCAACACCAGGTTTGACGCTAGAATCAGAGTTATCGGTCATTGTAAAATTCAAAACAAAAATAAATTACAAGAATCTTCGATTCAAACTCTTAATTTAACATACGAAAAACAGCATATTCCAAATCAATTCAACATCATATCCAAAAAAAAAAAAAAAAATCAATTCAAACTGAAAATATCTCCAGATTTCAATGATCATTTTAGACAGTAAAAGTTTAATAATTTTGAAAGTTCCGAGTTTCTTTATGACTTTCAGCTTGTCGCTCCTTCTGTGTTGGGTCATTGCATGTGAGAAGAGATGGTAGACACTGTAACTGGAGAGCTACTTTTAAACACCTGAAATTCAACCAGATATATATTGTGTAAGAATGTGGACTCCTGAATAAGAATGCAACACACCATATTAATCGTTATTGTTTTCCTCATAGAATCTTAGCTGAGCACATTAATTTTGGCAACTGCTATTCTCCATTTCCGTCGTGGGTAGTACAGTATAATAGAATAAATAGAGCTAAGCAACAAATCAAGATGGCCAAGCCTAATATTGTTATTGTTTTTCTGCTTTATATGCTAGTCATGCTCATAAGTTCCATTTCGCGTAAGTATTAAGCATTATCGATTTCGTATTCGGCCACCATTACCGTTTCATTTTTTATTTTTTTATGTTTCCTGTTGGGAAATAAAAATGGTTATTACTAAAATTAATAGTTTCTTACTTAAATTAATTTTTGTTACTTTAATTAGCTTGATGGGTGCTAGGATCACTAGTCCAAACTTGGGTGGAATCATAGCCATCCATTTTCTTTTCTTAGTGAATGAGAAACCTTTGGTTATCCCACATTGGGCAAACCAAGGAGGAAGTTCATGCATATTACCACAAACGTTCTATAAAAGGAAAAGAACTAGTGGATTGGATATGGACTTGGGAAATGGACTAGTGGGCAAATGCATACATGTGCGGTGCTTCGCACCGAAGCACGGTGCTTGCGTGTGCTTTTGCGTGTGTTTTTGGCGTGAGCCTTGGTGCGACCCTTGGAGTGCACACGTGTACCCATCAATGAGAAAACGTTTCTTTATTTTTAAATAAATATTTTACCGTTTTGAATTAAATGAAAAATAAAATCATAAATATTTTTTTAATTAAAAGAATCTTAACGTTTTGTTTTAATGGGGATTTAATATTTCAAATTAAATTTTTCACCGTTTTAAAACTCAAAAGATTTCTTCTCCTATAAAAGAACAACATTGCTAAGGTTTTCGTTTACCCCAGTCGCAGCCACTGTCCTGACGACTTTTCCCCTCTTCTTGCTTTGATTTGCGCACTAGAATTTACTTTCTTTTTCTTTCATCTTCTGTTAAGTTCACAACGGGCCAACGAGCTTTGCTAGCTGGGTTGGTATCAGGTGATTTTATCCTGAATTCAAGTTTGTCACTGAAAGGGTATAGCAGCATCTTCCTGAAGGTGTACCTGGCAAATATTGAGTTAAGGGCAGTCTGTTGAACAAGCGACTTCACCTCTTTGTGTTTGAGTGTGTGTGCAGTTTAATTCTAACCCTCCCTTAATCATCTTCAAGTTCTCTGTGTTTGTGTTTCTCTGTTACAAGAAGGTACTTTTCCAACATTTCCAGCTGATTCATACAGGATCATTGAGTATATGTTATCGCTTGAAATCTCTCAGTCTTTATATTTTGATATAGCTGATTTTAATTTGATTTTTAGTGCAACTCTGGTGAGACATGTATCATTTAACACTTTGGTGTGCATCGGTTGTCACACTCGGTGCTTAGGCAACTGCCCCAAGGGAAGCTCAATTACCAAGACGAATTGTGATTATGTAGTAATATTAACTAGCCAGTTCAATGCTCTGTCTTGAATCTGGTGTTACAAATATTTTGTTGTATTTGCATTGTGTTGTGATGTGTCTGTATGAAGAAGAATGTGATGCATTCGCATTGCTAATACTCGTAAATAAAAACTTAATCAGCATGTAAGGTTATTAGTCGCAATCCCTAAATCAATCTGAATGACTCGATCCTTGCATATTACATCCGCCAGGTCTTGAAGATGTCATAGACTCAGAGATGATCATGTTTGCAAATGGTCAGTGTACAGGAGAAAACTAGAGTGTGTACTCAGAGATGATCATGTTTGCAAATGGTCAGTGTACAGGAGAAAACTAGAGTGTGTCTGATCAATCATGCGTTACTGGTCGGAATAGGATAAACAGATGTGCATGTACATATCTAGAAATTTTTATTACGGACTAAACTAAATAGCCAAACTTAAATAGCCAAACCAATACAGATAAAATAAACATTATAACCGGTGGTACCCTGATAGCAATCAGCTGGACTGATCGCCATTTTCAATCCTCATGAAATCTAGGTTAGTGGTTTTCCCATTAAGTTTTTGAGCAAAGAAGTTTTGATAGTATTTCCTCAAAGTCTCCCTTCGGAATAATGCTGGTTTATGTGGAGGATCAATCAAACTAAGTGCAGGGCCAATTTCTGCATCTGGATTGGTTGAATGGAATGTGGCAATTGAAAGCCTCTCCATTGTTGGATTCACCACTACTCTGTGCTCGATACTTGGATAGGCACCATTGCTCAGAATCTGCGAAACTAGTACTACTGTTACTCTTTCAAATATTTAAATCAATGCCTAATTTCATGTCAGGTTAATGCAATAAAAAGGTGGAAAATTTGTAAAGAACGGAAACAATATTGTGTTACCTCAATCATGTCTCCAATGTTGACTATAAGTGCACCAGGAATGGGTTTTACAGTTACCCATTTTCCATCTTTACGAATCTGAAGGCCTTCAATTTCATTGAGCTGAAGGACAATCGACAAAGCACCACCATCTGAGTGTGGTGATAAACCTATGACCTGCTGTGACTTAGGACAAGGAGGATAGTAATTCAGTCCCATTCTTTGCAAACAATCATCGAACAACTCTTCAATCTCATCAGAATCCATCTTTAGAGCTTTAGCCATTTTTCCTAGTAGAATCATGGTCAGGTTTTTCAATCCCGAAGAGTAAGCTACCAACGACTCCCTTCATAAAGACAAATAGATCACTTAAGATTAATGGCAAAGTAAAGACCTTCATCAAAACGTGACACGAGAACGCACATACGCCTTTGCAGCTGATTCATCTCAACCCTGAACGACTGCAAAAGGCGAAAGTGAAACTACACACAGGAATTTATATGTGCATACCTTAGTAGGAACGGAATCCCGGCAAATAATTGAGGCTTTCTCAATTTAGTTGGTAGAGCTGTCATGTAGAACGTGTCTGACCAATCAAGTTTCTGGTCATCTGAAACCACGAACAGTTGCCCAAATCCCTCGGCCATCTGATCTCCTGGTTCCTGCCATATCTTCTTTTTCTCCTCTAATGGAAGTTCAAACAAGTTGCGTATTTCCGACTTTAATTTCTCAATCAGTAAGGAGCTAATTCCATGGTTTACCACCTAGAGACAGAACAAAACATAATTTGAAGAGATCATGCATATGTTGCTAGTTCTTGTACATAAATCAATCAAAATGGAAGTAATATCAAATTTAACTAGTCAATTGTCGGTCAAGTACCTAAAAACAAAATTGGAGCGCTGGAACTCAAAAGCCAGTCATGATCTTGTAAAATTGTCTTAATTAGAAGAAGTACATGAAAATAAAGTTGGTACCTGAAAGAAACCCCAGTTTTGGCAAGCAGAATGAAGTTTCTCTAATTCAGAATCTGCCAATACTGATTCTCCGGAGAGTAGGACTTGTACGTCGATAACAGGTATGTTGTAGTTAGCCGTGGATTGATCACTGTGATGATCTTCATGATCAACACAATTAGTACGGATGTATCGATTCGGGATTTCAGTGATGTTTTCTTTAAGCAATTCATGAACCAAAGGCACGCCTATAGGTGGCGAACTTTCAAAACTCATCCTGATGATAAGATGGGACAAGCTTTTGTATTTTGGTCAATGAGCTTGTAATATATGCATACCACAAAAGCAGTGGATGTAGATGTGCTGTCCAAACAGATGCCAAGATAAAAAGTATATTTTACATTGGTAGGTGGCTGATTTCGTTGTATCAAGGCTGCTAATGCTTATAGAATATCAAACAAAAAGTCAAGTCCAAATGTAAGGCAAAGTGTTATCTCTAGAAGAAAAATTTAGCCGGAGTGTACCAAAATCCATTAACAGCCTTGATATGACAAAATCAATCACCAATAAATGAACTTTGCTACATTTCCTAGTAATTCGATATTCTTTGTTATCGATATTAAAATATATAATAATTTATATTTTTTGTTTCTAGAAAAATATTATTATCACTTTTTTAATTTGACCTAGAAACAAAGAAAGTATTAAGAAATGATTCGTATACAATATTATTCACCTATTATCTCATAAGGTTTGTGTCAATTTTTCATAAAGCTCAAACGATAATGAACTTAGATGATATGTTCCTCTTATAAAACTCTACATTCCTATCTAGCGTACAATCTGAGAATCAAACCTCGCCATCTCCATATAAAATGATTTTGATCCCTTAAATTTCAAAAACAAATTTATTTATCAAAAAAAGAAAAAACTGTTAAGCACGAACACACACAGACAAAAATACATATTGCAGTTATGTGAGCATAACAACCCTCAAACATTTACTTCTTAATTATTACTTTCTTTGTCCCAATTTAGTTAAAGGTTTGGGTTTATTTTTAGTCCCAAAATAGATAAAGGTTTTTATTTTTTTTCATTTTTTCCTGATTTATCCCTCGTTGAAATCAAACGATTAGAAACAGGAAACAAAAAACTAGTAGATATAAATATTTTAAGAATTATTATTAAGGAATATATTTAGAAAAAATCAGTCTCTCTCATTTTTCTTAATCTTCGTAAAAGAACCTAAATCTTAAAATAAACTGGGACAGAAGGAGTATCACGTCAATAAAATAAATTTTGATGAAAATCCCTTCCCAAAAAGAATTAGTCTCTCTCGTTTTTTTTAATCTACCACATTGTTGGTATTTGGATGGTGCTCTGCAAAAATTGCAATGGAATTTCCATTGCATCTTATGAGGACTCGATCTGCACCTGTAACGCGACATTAGAATAGAAGTTCGTATAATACTTAACGGTTGAACCCAAAAATAAATCATTTCCTCTTGCCCAATTTTATATATTTGAAAAATGTATCAATATATTAGGATTGGGAACACTAAGAGAATGAAATATGAAATAATGTTCTTCTTTTGATTTTATCAAGGCTCTATGAAAATGCAAATTCAATGTTTCTTCCTAGCCGGAAGTCCGAAGATGTCAATTTTTCTAATAGCAGAACGAAATTTTGCCCATTAAAACGTTACAAACACTCTCTTTGTCTCTCTAATCTAAAATCTAAAACGCGACTCACTCAACTCATCTATTTCGAACGATCAGAAAGAAAATCTTGAAAAAAGAAACAAACAAAGAAACAATGGCGACTACGGATCACCTTATTATTGAAGACAACTATTATTGAACCTATTGTCGTTAAGGTTCGAACCACCACAGTTTATTTATGCAGCTTTAGGAAATGATTGTTCTCATCTGCCTTCTTATGAGTTCAGAAGTTCAGTTTAGATTTTTTTTTTATTTTTTCTACTTCTTTCCCTTTCTTGAGGTCATGTATAACCCTTCTCATGTTCTTTTTTTCCTATTTTTCAACTTAGATGATATGTTCCTCTGTGTTGGAATTGGAATTGGAATTGAACAACTTAGAGCAACTTGGAAGAATTGGAATTGAACGATTTTAGACTTTCAATTTGCCGCCCCTATGTTGGGTTTGTACGTCTGTGAGAAGAGATACTGTAACAGGGGAGCTACTTTTAAACTCGGGACCCAAGCCTTATTGTCATGTGTGTCTCAATAGGCTTACCTGAAATTCAACGAGGTTATTCACATATAGTTAGCTGAGCACATTGAATTTTTGCAACTGCATTTCCCCCAGTTCCGCCTTGGGAGTATAGTAGTATAAAGAGAGCTAACCGTACCTAGATGGACAACAGGTACTGCAAAATAAATCAAGATGGCCAAGCCTAATGTTGTTCTTGGTTTTCTGCTTTATATGGTAGTCATACTCATATGTTTCATTTCGCGTAAGTATTAAGTAATATGATTTTGTATCCGGTGATCACCATTACAGTTTCTTTAATTATGTTTCCAGCTGATTCATACAGGATCAGTAAGTATATATTTAGAAGCTATGTCGATCTATGGTTCTGTTGCTTGAGATCTCTCGGTGTTTATTATTGTTATAGCCAACATCTGATTTTGATATCGCTGTTTTAAATTTAATTTTTTTTCCTTCCAGGTACTGCTAATGCCGCTGATTTGAAGTGCAACTCCGGTGAGAAATATGTAACATTTGACGTTTTGGTTTGCGTTGGTTGTCGCACTCTGTGCTTAGGCCACTGCCCCGACAAGGTAAGTTCAGTTACCAACTCGAATTGTGATTTAATCAGGTTTCTTCAGTCACCTAGGTGTGAATGTTGTTGTAAAGCGCCGTCGACACCTCCACCATCGCCACCCCCACCATCGCCACCACCACCACCATCACCACCCCCACCTTCACCATCGCCACCACCTCCCTCACCGCCACCTCCCCCACCCCCTTCCAAATGCACTGAAATCTGTCCAAGTGAGATTGAGTTCCAATTGTGTCCTGGCAAGCCACCGTGCAAGTATGTGCCAATTAGTAAGATCATGACTATGTAGTTGGAGTAATGTTATCTAGCCAGTTAAATGCTATGTCAACAATCTGGTGTTACTTATATTTGTTGTATTTGCATTGTATATGTTATGTATGAATAATAATGAGATGCGTTTGCATTGCTAAGACTAGTATGTTAAAAATTGCTCAGAACGTAAGGTTATTAGCCTCAATTCCTGAATTAGTCCCAGTGACTCTAATCAATTTATATCTACCAATCCTATTTTTGGGGTTGTATGGTTTTTTTTTAAATCCTATTATTGGGGCTGTACACTTTTGTTCATGAGGGTTGCAATGAATTAATGTGTCCAAAATAGAAATATGGGATGACCCAATAGCCATGTCAAATGTTCAAATTACCTCCTCAATAACTATCCTACATCTAATACAAAAACAAAAACAAAACTAAATCTAATTTACTTTTAATCTTCCTCCTCCTCTTCAGCCGTAACTTCTTCATCTTCTCCATTCTCGTTCATCACTCAACGATTCATCAGCAATTCTAAAAATTATTCATCGACGATTAAACTCTTTTTATAAAACAACATGAGGTCCAAACAAGTGAAGCAAGGAACCAATTTACAAAGAAGAAGAAATAAACCAGTTGTTGAAGATTTGAGTTCAAGTTCCTCCAAAGAACCCAAAGAGCCACAACATGAATCTACCAGCGAAGAAGAAGATCAACCACCTGCTAATCCACCAGAAATGACTCGTATAAGGTATGAATCGAAAAACCCATCCTTTTTCTATCAATTGTATTAGTTAATCAGGGTACATTTATTAGATTTAAGGTTTAAAAAATCAGTTTCGTAACTGTCTACGACTAGGAAATTAACATTTTCTAGCCGTAGATGCATATATACGGCTGAGAAAAGATGAACTATCAACCGTAAAATTGGATTTTTCACTCTTACGGCAGGGACGTTATGAAATCCCAACCGTAAATACTGTAACTGTTTTCAATATGCTTAAGAAATTAAGCATTCCTAACCGTAAATAGTGTAGTTAAGGCTAGGTCGATGCATGAAAAAATCAGCCTCAGGATAATATTACCTAGCCGTAAATAGCATTTCCTAGCCGTAACTGACCCTAAGTTTGGGTTTAAACTTTTTTTTAGTTTACGGCTAGGTTAGTGCTTGGAAAAGCATATCGTAGTAAATCTCGATGCAACCGTAAATGGATATTCCTAAACTGACTCTGAGTTTGGGTTGAACTTTTTTTTTTATGGCTAGGTCAGTGCTTGGATAAGCCATCCGTAGACATTTTCGACCCAACCGTAGAAGCATATTTTCCAGCCGTAAACTACCCTGATTTTCCTGTTTTTAAGCATTTTTTTTTATTTTCATTTTTTAGATATGTTTTATTGTTTTATGTATTGAATAGGCCTTATTAATTTTTTTTAGGCCACAGAAGGACAAGAAGAAGAGAAGAACGCAAGAGGTAACACCAAGAGATGACCCGACTCCAACCCCTCGTCACAAGAAAATTTGGGTGCGGACAAAAGGAAGAAAGGTGCACTTGTTATTGGTGAACCAAGAGAATAGGTAACTGAATGTGCACTTGTGCTTTCTCAACAACGACAACAACATGAGATTGTAAAAGAACATAGGGGAGAAACAAGTGTTGGTCAATTGGTTGGTCCCTCCGATGCTAAAAGGAAAGGAAAAAAAGAAAAAGAAGAAGCCAGCTCCTCCTACAACAACTCAAGTAATTAACAACATGGTTCTTTTGCCCGAAAAGGAGAATAGAAGACCTAGGGGTGATCCAAGGGATAGGTCCTTCAACTTATTTGGTTACCAACATTCATGGACGGCAAGGGTCTCTTCGATATTGGTAATAATCTAATCTAATCTAATTTAATCTAAAGATAAATCTTTATGTATTATTATTAATGTTTATTCCATTGTTTATGTAAGATCATACCACAGCGGTCCCGAAACTCAAACACCAAATGACGAGTTTTTGGACATTGGATAACGAGAGCTTACCGATGGTAGCCCTTGTACAGGTCGAAGTGGAGGTCAAGTTCGAGGTGAAGGTCGTGGTAAGCCCAAAGGAAATTGTCGAGGTTGAATTTTTTTCTTATGTTGTTGCGGATATAAATATTTAGTACTTTTTTTAGTTTATGGATTTATAGATTTACGGATATTTAGGTATGTTTGAATTTATAGAGTTAATGGATTTGAAGAATATATTTCTATAGTTATTGATATAAATTTAGCTTGAATGAATTTTCCATGGATTTATTATTGTATCATTCCAAATACAAAGAGAAACATCACAAAACTTGGGAAAAAAAAAAGAAGAAATTCATGGAAACTTACGGCTAGCTCGAGAACTTGAAAAGTTAGCCGTAATTTTTAATATTTTAGAATCTCTCAGTTTTACGGCTAGCTTCAGCTTCAAAGCTGGTTGTAAGTGACCCTGAGTTTACTGTATGACCAACAAACCTAGCCGTAAAACTAGGTTTTTAGAATTTATGTCAGCTTTACGGTTGGGATTATTAGAAAACCCAACCGTAAAATTTTCATTTGTAGATTACCGCTAGCTTTGTAAACTGACCTAGGCGTAAGCAACCCTGATTTTTATTTTACGACTAGGTCTGTGCATTAACCTAGCTGTAAGTGACCCTGAGGCATTCTATGGCTAGGTCGTGGCACCCATTTCCTAGCCGTAAACAACTAACATTCCCTAAAAAGGCTACATTTGCCAAGGAAAAACTGTATAATTACTACCCAACGGCTGAATTTTTTAAAATTTTCAGTCGTTGGGTCTTTCGTCTATAAATATAGCGCACTCTCTTCTCAAGAAACACACCTCCTATTTACTTCTCCTCTCAAATTGTTTCTATTCTCAAAAAAATACTTTTCATTTACTTATAATCCAAAAAAACAAACCCATGGCTGCTAGGTTCACACCTTAATAACGCAATATTTGTACCCAAGACCTAACACCTTTAACGTGCAAGCCTGAATTCAAAAAATTACAGGTTGGTGTAGTCTTCATGCATTATATGAGAAATATGATCGTTGTAAAAACGATTTTTTGAAGGTTTCATTTTTTTTTCTCAAACCCTAGGATTGATTCAATAGTCTTTTGTTCTCCATGTATGACGCATTTGGCATGGTAGTCCTTGAAGGACTCATATTGCATTCACACATTAAGTATGGTCATAGAACATATTCAAATTTTGTGATCCTTGGAGGATTCAAATTATATTCAGGCAGCTACCTGACTCGATTATGTCAGGTTTAACAATCCTTTATGTGTTTTTAGAAATTTGGTACAAAACAAAATATCCGGATCAATTAGTTGATGATATCAACTTTATATGTCTCTTGAAGAGTCCTTAAAAACACTAAAATTCACGTTTTAGCAGCATAAATCTTATTATTTTTCTAAAATCTGCAATTTAAATAATATTATGCTTGCATAAAACTTGTTTATAATATATACTAGGTTTATGATTTTAGTGCTTGTTTTCTATAATAATCATATGTTGAGTTAGCATCCATATTTACGTCAAAAGTTATACTATTTTCCCTTCGTTTCAGGTTTTGTCCCATGTGGTTTTCCTAACAAGGTTTTAACGAGGCAACATCTTACGGATGTTTAATTTCAAAATATTGATATTGTACTCTTTTTTTCATTCGTCCAGATGTTCTCCCATTGGGTTTTACTGGCAGGTCTTTAGTGAGGCAATTTAATTCAACATGGTGGTCATCCAAGGGGGAGTTGTATCAAGTCCGGTTATTTGGTGGATTCCCACCATTAACTAGGTCATTTTTCTTGACCAAATTAACACAAAAAACCCTTAGGAATTTGGATGTCATTCTGATCCACATAAGGTATGACCACAAACACAGTTTTATCAGTTATAATGATGTATTCGTATCTTGGCACTTTGTTGAAGAAACTATATCAACTACTTGTGAAATGATCTTCGAGAAGCTAGTAATCCAAGACACAAGTCCTCAATGTATTTAAAGAATCATGAAGACTCGAGAATACTACTACTAGAAGACTATCACAAAAGAAGACTCCATCAACTAGCAATTTTCTTTACGAAAGAACCACTACACGAAATCAGGGAATTTTTAACGACCGTTTTGCTAACGGTTAATTTTTTTTTGGAACGTCATATCATCGTCACAAATTTTTTGATGGTGACAGATCGTTGGTATAATTGGTATATGTTACTGAGTTTCGGGAGGGTTGTGGTCAATTACCTTCGTATATCTGTGCCCCAATTCTAATCACGTTCAAGATGAACCCCAGCATCCCAACAATTCCCTTTCTTTTCTCCAACATTTTTTCACATTACAACTCTTCATTTTAATTACCAAAAATCAGAAAACAAATTCAAAATCATTGAAATTAGTTTTTATTTAATATGTCTGAAAATTAGAATAGGAATCACTTGAGAGGTAGATAAAACAAGTTAACGTGTTGACAGAAAAACAGTTGAGACATTACTACAACCTATCTTTACCCTTTATTTATTTCATATTTAATCGACTTCATGGTTTATCCTGCCCCCAGCCATTTCACTAAAAAATTCATCAGATCCTGATTCAGTTGCAGAAAACTTCACTATCAACAATGAATCAATCGATTCTTTTGTGAAACAGCGATTTTACTAAAGATTTAAGCTTAATTGATTTATCATAAAAGGATTGACTTTGATTAAATTTGTTGAATCTATCGGTTCTTTTGGGTTATCTTCAGCTTAGGTATTTCAATTTTTTTAATCCATAGTTTTTTCAACATATGGGGGTTTATTTGTTTTAGAAATTGGGGATTGTAGATGTTGTTGTGAATTGTATTTTATTGTAATATGTGATATTTTTAGGCTTAGTTGATAAACTTAGATTACTAAGATATAATACTTTACTTGTTTGTATAGCTAGGATGTCAGATTTTGTGAATAAATCTTGGATGCATAAAATAGACATATCTGGCACAGTATATACACAAGGGGTTAGAGATTTTATTGATTACACAATGGTAAATGGTTATTCTACAAAATCGTGTGCTTGCCCATGTAGGAAGTGTGAAAATAGAAAATATTTTGAACTCTCGATGATTAGGACCCATCTGTACGAGAATGGTGTCGACAAGATATACACCACCTGGCACTTACATGGTAAGAAAGCGGATGGTGCTTCAACAAGTCGTTCTAAGGAGAAGGTTGTAGTCGAAGAAAGGCTTGATAAGCAATCAGATGGTTTGAATTTGAATGATTTTATTTACTCTTTCTTTGGTGTTTATCATGACCATAATGGAATACAAATTGGAGAAGGATCCTTTGTAGAAGATCCAGATGTCATGAATCGTTATAATAAGTACAAATCGTTAGCAGCAGAGAAGTTGTACCCTGCATGTGAAAAGAATCTCACCACCCCCTCTGTTATTGTAGAATTACATAATCTGAACTTGTAAAATCTAGGGTAATTGTGTGAACAGTTTGTTGGATTTGGTAAGAGAGTGTCTTTCGCAACCTAACAATTTGCCTAAAAACTATGATGTTATGAGGTCAATTCTTAAGGATCTAGGGATAAAATCGAAGGTTATTCATACTTATGAGAATCATTGCATTTTGTATTACGAGGAGAATATAGATTTAAAAGAGTGTCTGGTATACAAAACTCCAAGGTTTAAAGTGAAAGCTACTAAAGATGGTCATATGGTGTCAAATGAACCTTGCAAAGTGCTGAGATACTTTCCTATATACGAAAAACTAACGAAATCGTATTCTCTACCTGGGATATCAGAAGCAATGTTGTGGCACGATAAAGCAAAAGTTTCATATGATTATATGCGGCATCCAATCGATTCATCTCAGTGGGCGACAATGAAAAGGAAGTTTACGTTGTTTTCCTTGGAAGGCAGAAATGTTTGGCTTGGAATATTAACGGATGGGGTTAACCCTCATGGTCAACATACTTTGAGTTTGAGTTGTTGGCCTGTGATCCTTGTAGTTAATAATCTTCCACCTTCTATGTGTATGAAGTCTGAATTCCAGATCATGACTCTGTTGATACCTGGGCGTAAGTCACTGGGTCAATACATTGATATTCTTATGTGGCAGTTGGCCAATTTTATTACATACCTGGTAAGTTAGTGAACCGCAAGGCAGTTAAACGAAAGAGATATCAATCTGATGAAGAGGATGGTGATTCTGAGCTTATCACAGGTGTTTTCTATAAGAAGTATATTCTTTGGTAACTTGAGTCGTATTGTGCCTTGACCATATGACATTGTGTCGACGTGATGCACACGGAAAAGAACGTCATGGAACATATTATTTACACTATCTTTGATAAGGATAATAAGGCTATTGTTGCATGGAATCATCGTGACAAATTTAAGGAGAATAACCTACACCGTGGAGAGTGGAAATAGAAGAAAACTAAGAAAGGAGTAGAGATGGTTCCGGTGTTCGGTTTCAGCAAAGAAGAGAAAACAGATTTTGTCAGATTCTAAAATATCTGAAAGTTCCTAGGGATTTTTTCGTCGAATATGAGCAACAATGTAAATATGGAGCAATTGAATTTGAGAAGCTTGAAATCACATGACTATCATATGATTATGGGGTACTTATTACCTGTTTTGCTTCAACATGCCTTTCCAGGAGAAAAAGACTTGTGTACTACACTTCAACAAGTCAGTTTGTATTTTAGATTGTTGTGCTCGAAGGTCGTAAGCAGAGATTATATGAACAAGGATAAGTGAATGATTGCAGAGGCAATGGTGTGATCGAAAAGTATTTCTCGTCTGGATTTTTTGATATAAGCGTGCACAACATGGTTCATTTAGATGATGAGGCCTTAATTTGTGGACCTGTTAGGTATCGATGGATGTACCCATTCGAAAGGTGAATTGCCATTATACCATTTTTTCCTTTTTTATTTTTTTTGTTGTTTCTGTACTGAAATTTACATGTACATACTGAATCAGGGCAATGAAGGAGTGCAAAAACATCCCAAATAACAACAGATATATTGAAGGGTCAATTACGAAATCGGTTGAAATGGCTCACTGTGTTAGATTTGCCATGGAGCACATGAAAAATGCAATCAAGGAGGTCACAAAGCAAGTGTGGAGTATTTTTTAAGGGAAGAACATGAATTCAGTGATGAGGGTTCCATGCTTGATGATAATCCAGTTGATGTGAGCCATACTCAATAGATGTCGATACTTCATTGGGTAATTTTTTTGCATAATCCTGAGGGTCTCGATGATTATTATAGGTATTGGTTGGTTGTGTTTTGTTTATATATGGATAATGGGTTTTGGTTAATTATATTTTGATTTTAATAGTATATATGCCAAATGTAGGGATTATTGCGAGAACTATTCATCTGCTGAGGTTGCGATTGAGGAAATCCATATACAAACCGAGTTCCTTAGTTGGTTGTATGAAAATGTTTGCATTATTGTGACTATTTGTTAGCATAATGATTATGCAGTATGCTGATTTGTTGATTCCTTTTCGCTTTCACAACTTAAATCAGAATTCAAAATGGATACAAATTTGTGGCGTTACGTCAGAGGTCCGGTGTCTCAGAAAGAGTATAAAAAATACCGTGTGAATGGATTTGTTTTTTGTTCCAAACCTCTTGAAGAAAAGGTTAAGACCCAAGGAAGTGGTGTCACCGTGGTTGCATCGACCATTTATAGGAGCTCGAAAAAGGTAAAAGGCTTGTTACTACTTTAACCCGGTGGTATGGGGTGATCAAACAAATCCTCGAGTTGAACTATTGTACATTTGAAGAAACTGTCTTCTACTGTGATTGGGTGAGAGTAGAAGAATGGAATAAAAGTGTGTTAGGATTCAGATTTGCCTTTTGTTAAGTTTTCAAGATTGAAGAGATGCACCGATATTTCAGACGAGCCCTTGATTGTCGCTGCAGAGGCTAGCCAAGTTTTCTACTCCAGAGTTTTAAAATATCCAGATTGGTGGGTTGTTATTCATTCGCCGAAAGGACTAACTGTATACATGGATAATCCAGCGAAATCAGGTGGCGACAGTTTTCAAGATATTTTGGCAGATGAACCACATCTAGTTAAATTGTTGAAGTAAAAGTGTTTCCCTACACCAAAGTAATGAAAAATCTCCAATTTGTTGCTTAAATGTGGCTTTCATGTTTGTTTTTAAATCCTTTCAGTTGTTGCCGGATTTTCCCTTTGTTTGAGTCTGGATTCTGTAATGTTGTTTATATCATCCCACTTTTATACATATTTGCTTACAGACCCCTGTTTAATTTAACACCCATATTGTTGTCTTTATTGTTTCCATCGTACTTTTTAGCAGACTGTAACTTACAAGATGTTGTTTCCACCCATCAACTTTTATTATCACTACCAAACAAACACTCACTTTTCCCAACAAAATCATCTTCTTTAGAATATTTGTTTATATTTTATATTCTCAGAAACAAAAACCATGTAGAATTCCAAAAGACAAGATGCTAGAGAAAGTGGGGAAACAACAACAAAATCATCTTTATTGCTTCTGAGGATTTGAGTAAACTATAATCTTCCACCTTCTTTTACACATGTATGGGTTAGTATTATGTATTATTTTAAGTTCTATTCTTTTAGATCATCTTCCAATGCATGCTTGCATAAAAAATGGCATTTCTTAATGATCTTTTTTTCTTTGTTGCAAAGAGAATGCAGACAAGTGTAGTAGCACTTAGTGTATTATGTTAATTTTTTTTGTTACTCTGTTTTACACTATCTAGTGTGAACACTCTGTTTCTATTGGTGGTGTATGGTTGATTAATAAATTAAGTGAAATCATGATAGAGGTTCTGTTTAAATTACATTATTCTACTATGTAGAAATGTTTGATTTAAGTTTTGTTGTTGTTGTTAATTTTTCTTATTTCTAGGGTTTAATATGTTTTTGAATAAAAATGATGATTGTTCCTGTTGTTGTTTCAAATGTTTGATTTGTTTTTGAATGAACATGTCGCTGGTTGTTTTTGTTATTGTTTTCCAGCAACATTTTTTTTATTATACTGCTATATATATGAAATGATGAAAATGCAGATTGTTGTTGTTTATCAAAGTCAAATGCAGTTTATAGAAATGTTCTGTGATTGTTGTAGTTGTTGTCTCTCTTGCAGTCTATTTGGTTATGTTTAACACCAAAGTAATTGTTTTGCATCCACACACAAAATTCATTGCTATATGGCGTCAAGAAGGATCCGTAGTCCCGATTCCTCATTTGAGAGGGAAAGAGACAGAAAAGGAAAGAATCCCTAGGTTTATTGTTCGGATGACGAAGCAGAGCCAAATAGCTCTAGAGATCCTCTGACCGATTCTTATAGGCTCATTGAGCTCATATCCCATGAACAATTGAAAAAGCTTCAGAAGCGTGTGAATGACGTTGTGATTACCCATGAGATAGGGCTCTAGCTTAGAGAGGATGAAGAGTTACGGCAGAGGAAGGCTGCTAAAGACGTTCCGAGGGCGGAGGAATTTGAAAGGTTCAAAGAGGAGCATTTTCGCCGTGCACATGTGTTACTTTGGGCGAGTATGTCGCAAACTCCTCCCAAGGGTACTATTCTGTCCTCTGATGCTGAATCAAAGCCCGAACTAGATTGGAAACCTTTTCAGCATGTTTCAGAGCCCTATTCACCAAATGCGGAGTTAGAGCAGCTCGTGCAGGCTGATCTGGATGAAGAAGCAGAAGAAGACCTTTGGCATTAGTTTATAATGGGGCCTTTTGAACCATAGGAGGAGGAGTATGCTCAAGCCCTGGTAGATGATGAAGATGAGGATGAGAAAGATGATGAAAAGGAGGAATAACATGGATCTGTTCAGTTTAACTTTTTTGGTGTATATATTTTGGTATACTTGTTGGTGATACTTTGGGGGTATAATTTTAGCACCTTCTTTTTGGTATATGGTTAGCAAATTAGACAATTTGGCAATAGTATACTTTTTGAAAACTTTTTAATACCTGTTTTTCTGTTTTTCTGTAGCACACTTTTAGTTGCATACTATGTGTGTGTGTTGTGTAAAACATATATGTGTGTCTGTGTGTGTTCATCCTCTTTAACTTATATAATTTAATGTCTTTTTCATCATCCATTTTTTTTAATTTGCTATGTTTATAAGGGTATTCTGGTCATTTTCACAGTCACATGCATTTTTGTTTCACAGTTTCTAAGAAGGGTAATGTGGTCATTTGCTCAGTCCCGGAATATTTGTTTCATAGTTCCGGTAAGGGTAATCTGGTCAGTTTCACAGTCACATGAATGTTTGTTTCATAGTTCCGGTAAAGGTAATCTGGCCATTTTCACAGTCGCATGAATGTTTGCTTCACAATTCTGGTACCTAAGGGTAATCTGGTCATTTTCACAGCCCCGGAATATTTACTTCACAGTTCCGGTAAGGGTTGATTTTGTGGTTCATTGGTAGATTTAGTTATCCGATATATGGATCCCGTGTGATCGGGAACGACACGAGGCATACAACGGTCCCCATTGCTAGAAATAGACCTTAGATGTACATTCCGGTTAATGGAATATGTAACAAAATCAATTTTTTTGGTTCATTGGTAGATTCAGATATCCTATAAATGGATCCCAAATGATCGGGAATGACACGAGGCATACTCTGGTTCCCATTACTAGAAATAGACCTCATGTGTACATTCCGGTTAATGGAAAATGTAACAAAAGCAGAATTTGTGGTTCATTGGTAAATTTAGATATACGATATATGGATTATGTATGATCGGGAACGACACAAGGCATACTTGGTCCCCTGATAGACACATTTTTGTGTCTAAATTATTCTAAACTATTTGTATTGTTAGTGCTCAATTTATACTTATTGTGTTATTTTCTGTGTTTATATGAGTTTTTGGGAAATATACTTTTGTGGAAAAATTGGCTCGAAAAGTGATATAGGCACCCAGAAAATTACTAAAAGCACCTTAGGATTGGATAAGGGCACCCCAGTTCATAAATGCACGCTCACTATGGATACGAGCTTCCCCTTCTTCTTCATTTTAAAAACAAAATCTGGCGGAACTTTTATCTCCCAACTGTGTGAATGGATTAATGGGTGTTTGGAAAGTTGTGAAGAGATTGGTTAGTTGTTAAGACAAAGAATATTCTCGTGCCTAGATAGGAAGAGTTTTACAAATTATGGAAACTCGAAATCAATGAAAACCCATGTTTATAAAAGAAACGAGATCTCGGCAGATTTGAAGATAAGTATTCTTGGAGCAGCATCGAGTATGTTCTTCTCGAGAAGGAAACAATACCAAGAAAAGAGAAACATGATTATAATAAAATAAAGGAAATCATGTCCGAGATATAAACAGTGAAAGAAAATCAGAATACGGAAAAAAAATATCGTTGATGTAAAAGGTCTGTGTGAATTAAATGGAAGATTTGAGGAGTTATTTGACGAGATTTGGTGCTATAGTATAAATAGGGGTCTTGTAAGAGAGTTAAGGAGGGCTGGCTCTGCCATATTGAAGCCAAGAAAAAAAATCAGATCGAAAAAAAAATAATATTGCTGCTTGTGAAGAAGAAGAAGAACATCGTCGTAAAAAAGAAGAACATCGTCGTAAACACATCAGTAATCTTTTTTGTTCCTTCCAGCAACAGAAAAGAGGCATTTATATTTGTTGTTGTTTTATTCTTCTTTGTAACGTTTATAAACGTCTCAAATTCAATGTGTCAATCATTTTTGATTCTTTTCTTCTTCTCAAGAAGTTTTGAGCCATGTTTTCATCTTCAGAGAGAGTGTTTGTCATGATGAGCTAAATATCACCACTAGAGCAATGGAGGAAGCCATTTTTTATGATTGTGGTAAATATATTAATTCTTTTATGAATTTTTGCATTAATTTAAATTGATTTATGATTTTTAAAAATTATTTGTGATTTTGTTTGATGGTGCATGCTTAGACTTAGAGTTTTTGATGCGCCATGCTTATGATTTAAAATTAATGTTTTAGAAATCTACCTTTGGCAAAGAAATAGAGTCCATAAAAGAGATATAATTGTTAAGAATTGATATATGCATCACTCGAATATGAATAATGGTGGAATCCTGAGTCCCAGTCTCTCGCAATTTTGTTATCGTCTTTTATTTATTTTCTAGTTTAAATCATAATTATGTATAAAATCAATACTCACAAGTCTTAGTGTTTGAACCCCTATTTACCACTTGTCCACAAATTACATCATCCCCATTGCTAGAACTAGACCTCAGGTGTACAATCTGGTTAATGGAATATGTAACAAAAGCAGATTTTGTTGTTCATTGGTAGATTTAGATATCATATATGATCCTGTATGATCGGGAACGACATGAGGCATACTCTGGTTCCCATTGTTAGAAATATACCTCATGTGTACATTCTGGTTAATGGAATATCTAACTAGAGCAGAATTTGTGGTTCATTAGTACATTTAGATATCCGATATATGGATCCCGAATAATTGGGAACGACATGAGGCTTCGGTCCCCATTGCTAGAAATAGACCTTAGTTGTACATTTCGGTTAATGAATATGTAACAAAAGCAGATTTGTGGTTCATTGGTAGATTTAGATATCATATATATGGATCCCGAATGATCGGGAACAACACGATGCATACTCTGGTTTCCATTGCTAGAAATAGACCTCATGTGTACATTCCGGTTAATGGAATATGTAACAAAAGCAGATTTTTTGTTCATTGGTAAATTTAGATATCCGATATAGGGATCTCGTATGATCGAGAATGACACAAGGCATACTCCGGTCCCCATTGATGAAAATAGACCTCAGGTGTACAATCTGGTTAATTGAACATATAACAAAAACAGATTTTGTGGTTCATTGGTAGATTTAGATATCCTATATATGGATCCCGAATGATCAGGAATGACACGAAGCATACTCTAGTCCCCATTGCTAGAAATAGACCTCATGTGTACATTCATGTTAATAGAATATGTAACAAAAGCAGAATTTGTGGTTCATTGGAAGATTTAGATATTCGATGAATCCCATATGATCGGGAATGACATGAGGCATACTTCGGTTCCCATTGCTAGAAATAGACCTCACGTGTACAATCTGGTTAATGGAATATGTAACAAAATCAAAATTTGTGGTTCACTGGTAGATTAGATATCCTATATATGGATCCCTTATGATCGGGAATGACACGAGGCATACTCTGGTTCCCATTGATAGAAATAGACCTCAGGTGTACATTCCGGATAATGGAATATGCAACAAAAGTGGAATTTTTGGTTCATTGCTAGATTTAGATATCCGATATATGGATCTTGTATGATCGGGAAAAACACGAGGCATACTCTGTTCCCCATTGCTAGAAATAGACCTCATGTCTACAATCCGGTTAATGGAATATGTAACTAAAGCATAATTTGTGGTTCATTGATAGATTTAGATATTCGATATATGGATCCCGTTATGATCGTGAACGACACGAGGCATACTCTGGTCCCCATTGCTAGAAATAGACCTCATGTGTACAATCCGGTTAATGGAATATGTAACAAAATCATATTTTGTGGTTCATTAGTAAATTTAGATATTCTATTTATGGTTCCCTTATGACCGGGAACGACACGAGGCATACTCCGGTTCTTATATTACTAGAAATAGACCTCATGTGTACATTCCGGTTAATGGAATATGTAACAAAAGCAAAAATTTTGGTTCATTGGTAGATTTAGATATCTAATATAAGGATCCTGAATGATCGGGAACGACACGAGGAATACTCCGGTCCCCATTGCTAGAAATAGACCTTAGTTGTACATTCCGGTTAACATAATATGTAACCAAAGCAGAATTTGTGGTTGATTCGTAGACTTAGATATCCGAAAAATATTGGCTTCGTGAATTTATTTTGTGCCACTTATATAATTGACCAAAAATTATTTTGACTTGACCAACTTTGTCCTCGACGTTTCACCTCGATCCCCCCGCATATGATCCAAATATTTTGAGACAAAAGCAAGTCTCTCCTCTATTATTGAACTCTTATCTCTTGTCTGAAAAAGTTAGGTCTAGATTTTGTATCTCAAATTTCATTTCCTCTCAAATTCCTGATGTGGTTTTATATAGTGGTAAAAAGAGGTTCGATACTCGAACTTGTGAAGGTAATGATTTTAGAAAATATAGGACTTAATCTAAACTAATAAAAATCAGGAAAATAAACTAGAGATGATTTTTAGAAAATATGGAGAAAACCAGGAATCAAGATTCGGTTATTTCTAACAATTTATGTGATTAATCGGGTAATTCTTTTAAATAAATTAAGCTCAAATATTGCCAAAATAGGTTTTATGCAAACAAGTAGAGGTAAATCATAAGCATGGGACATCAGAGGTCGTTAACCCAGCATGACCCATCAAACAAAAACACCACTACTGAATGAAAACCGTTTTTCTATTATGAAATTATACAATTTTAACAAATAAAGAATTATAGTTAATTAATTAAAAATAGACTTACCACAATAAATTGAGAGAAAAACCTCCTCCATCATCCCAGTAGATATACTTAGCTCATGGTGAAGAAAACTTGCTCAAAAGTTGATTTCATTACTCAAAATATTGATTACAAGGTTAAAGAATAGTGCAACAGTTGAACAGATACGTATATAAGTGTCACAGAACAGGGTTCAGCTGTTAAGAGAGCTTTAAGCAACAGAAATGTTCAAAATCTAAGGCAACAGGAGCAGAGCTGTAACAGTGGAACAGCAACAGTTAAAGATGTTGCTTAGTCGTCTTCTTCAGCGATGGTGGGTGAAGAACAGGGCCGGCGATGCACCAGCAGGTGACCGGCGGTGCCGGAACTCCACCGGAATTTCTCTGAATCGATCTCTAGCGTTTTTCCCCTTGATTTCTTCGGCTTCTCTTCATATATATAGGGTCTACAAACCCTAGGGAGAGTTCTAAACCTAATAGAACTCGTTAAAATCTATCCAAATCTTCACAAATCCGATTCCAAGCCGGAATCCATTTTTCCGTCCAAATTCACGATTGCGCAATATTTTCCGGCGTAAATCACTCCAAATCGATGTGTTTAATCTTGTGTTGAACTCTTGTAGCTTTTGGAACAAATTCGAATCGAAAACAACCCATTTTTCACGTTGATTCGGTTGACAGCAGTTTCACTTCGTGTTCCCGATGAGTTGGGCCGATTCAGCCGAGTTGACCCGCTGAGTTGGCCGATCCAACCCGTTCCGATCCTGGGGGTGCCCCCAATCCAAAGTGTGGGTGCCTTAATCCATTTTCCCGGGTGCCTTTAACACTTTTTGAGCCAATTTTTCCACAAATCTTTATTCTTCTAATGTACCTACAAAAGCATAAAAACATGTAATAGACGCAAGATCGAATACTAACTCACTAGAAATTAAGGTACAAATTAGACACTAAAATGTGTCTATCAATTCCCTCTGATACATCATTTTGATTTCGGTTCCCTCTCAAATTTGATAAACCTTTTATAATTCGCTCTCAAGTTACATTTCCCTCTTCTCAAATTTTTAAAATGATTTCAGCTCCCATCCTTCTCTATAAACAGAGTGAGATGAAGAACTCAATCTTTTTTCCGGCGTTCTCACAATCTTCCCTCACCATCTTCACTTATACCTCTTACCTCGCATCTATCTCTATACCTCTTCGTTCTCCAGAGGTAATCTATTTAACTTTTACTTTCGAATAGTTATTTCAAAATAAGTTTTTTTTGTTGTTATCTCTTTCCATAGATTACAACCAAACTTAGGGTTTTAACATAAGTTCATGGTTGAAGTTTTTCTTCAAAGTTTGTTCTTATTACTTTAAAATTAGACCTATTCTGGTTGTAATCTCATTCAATAGAATTCAATCAGAATTCAGGGTTTTTCATGTTAGTTCACTGTTGGGTTTGCTTTCGCTTTCAACAATTTTTTATGTTCAAAGGTTACTTACATATTGTTGTTTACTGCTTTGCAATTATTGTTATTCGGTTGTTATCTCTTTTCATAGATTACAACCAAACTTAGGGTTTCAACATAGGTTGAACGTCATGAACTTTGGTTGTTATTTGTTTACTGCTTTATATTTAAGGTTTGTTTGGTTATAATCTCTTTCAATAGATTACTTCTTTACATTTAAGGTTTATGGTTACTTATGATTTGGGTGTTAATCTCTATCAATAGATTAATTACAACCCGTATATTAGGGTATCCAAGGCCAGTTTGTTATGTTCCACAAATTAGTGCTAGTATATCTTTCAATAGGTTACTGCTATTAATCTATGGTTTTGAATATTTTTCTTCATAGGTTGTTCTTACTGCTTTAAGCCTTTAAGTTTGTAATCTCTTTTAAATATTTTAACTAGGAGTTTTGGATTTTAAGTTTGGTTCATTTTTGGGTTTGCCTTTGATGTTTCTTGCTTTTAACTTTCGTAATTTGTTCCATTCCACATGTCTTATATGTTGTTTGTTTTGTTTGCTTTGAAGATGATATCAAGTCAGGATTCTCACACTACACATGATCCATTTGACTCTCCTTCAACCAACGAATCTTGTTCTCCATCTCTAAATTGTCATGATACTCCATCTCACGGTGGTCATGAAGATGGTTCTCCATCCAATGGTGTTTCTATGTCTCTTGGTGGTTCTCAATCTGATACTGACCTGGAGGAAAAACCACATACAAATAGACTTTTTGTAGAAATAGATGAATGCGGAAGACCATTTGGCGATAACGCAGCAAAGTTTGCCACTCGTGCAGGGGAACTCATTCGAGTACACTGCACAATTGACTACATAGACTGGAGGCTCATTCCTCATCCCTTCAAGCAACAAGTCTGGGACTCCCTGATGGTAATTTATCTCATATGCATTTTATTATATAGTTTCTTCACTTATACATATTGGTGTTTATAGACCAAGTACCTAGTAATTGTTTATAGTTAACAAAAGTACTTTGTTATTTCATGAAATTTTTTGTTTCCCTCTCGATGATTCTTTTATTATGCCATTTTTTATTGGAACATTTACCTAGAAGTCCCGTTCATTTAAATGGGAGTTATACCTTAACATCCTGAGAAACCTTGATATGAGGCAGAGATGTTGTTGGCATACCCTTATGTTGTTAACGAGGACGTTTGAAATGTTTTATGAAAAACGAGTACAAACCTGACATGCAGGCTAAGTATGCCAAATACACTCAGAACCAGAAGAAGAGAAAGATTAGACATTGTTTGGGTAGGCTCTCCCATGCTATCAAATCATACAGAGTTATAAGTACTTTTTAACCTGTTGGTCTAGTAACTTAAATTATCAAACTATTTTACTTGGGCAACCCCAGCTGACCATATTGATTTTACAGGCTAAAAAAGAAGGTAGGGTTATCGAGTGCCATGGAGAGAGATGGATGCTGGCTCATGTAGGGAAAAATGGAGATGTACATCCAAGTACAGTTCAAACATACGTGAGTGTTGGACCATCATATGTTGTTCAAATTTCAAATAGTTTTAAATGTTTACAGTTATAAAAGTTTTTTGGTTTTTTAATTTCAGGAAAAAATGAAGGTTGATGTAGAAAAGAGAAAGGCCCTTACCGAAGCTGGTACTGGGGGCTTGGTATATTTTAGAAATGAACCAATAGATGAAGTTTTTGGTGATGAAAGTAATCGAAGTTATTGTCTAGTCTTTTCATCCAGTGTTACCAAGAAGCAAGCACTACAAGCAAAATTTGGTTCTTGAATAAGCAGTTGTGCAAGAGCCAAGCCAATTACACCTCTAGATGGTAGTGAAGCCAGGATGGACAAGATTCAAGAGGATATGAGTGCTCTCTCAAAGATGAGATTCAATCTGTAATTCATTTACATTTTTATAGTTAGCATTGTAAACAAAAGATTCTAATTCCTTTTAATCAACCTCTGAATGGGTTGGTCATAGGATGTTTTGAGTTTCATGGAAACCCAACAGACAAACCCTGATATCCATCTACGTTCGTTCAAACAAGTGCTATTGCTAATATTATACCCAATGAAGAAATCCTCGAGTTTTTCTTGTTAACATAAAAAGAGGGACATTCGCAAAAGGTTATGTCTTTACTGACTTGTGTGGAGAAGTCTGTCATGGGGTAAAAGTTGAGCATGACAAGAGGAAGGTATGTATTGAGGAAGTTGTTGATCTAGGCTATCATACACCTGATGCTCCCCAAGGCATCAATAAATATTATACATTGGGTGATTATGTCTCCGGTGGATTTTTAATCTGGCCTGAAAACCGGTTGGTCCTGCAGCAAGAGGATTTAGCAGATTGGAACATTGTTTTTTGTGGAGGTTTCCTTACACACTTTTATAGATATATTGTTGCTTATATTTGGGGGAGTCCTTTTGATTATGTTACTCTCTATCTAGCTAGAGCGTAGCTCATAAAAGTTCTTAACTTGGCCTGCAAACCTGTTGGTTCTGCAAAATAAAGATTAGGCAGTTTGGAACTTAGTTTTTTGTGCAGCTTTTCTTACGGACTTTTCTACACATTCAACTGCTTATATTTTGGGGAGTCCTTTTGATCAGTAACTATCTAGCTAGAGTGTTCCCCAAAAGAGTTCAGTTCAATTACATGTCGTTGAAGAACTTTTCTTGGATATACGTTTCTGCGAGTGTATTGGATTGTACTCCTTTATGATTACATAACTTATATATAAATATATATGTAAGTCTTTTGTCCACTTGCTTTTTATTCCCCCCCCCCCTTTTTAACTCCGCCATTTAAAATGTCGGTCCCTATCTCGGGTAAAGGAAGAGGGAATATGGCTACTTTTTATCCTTTTCATATTGATTTGTTATTTGTTTTCAGAAAATTTGGTGGACAACATTAGTATACAGAACTTTATTAGTTGTGTTTCACTCATCTATTCAATTCCCATGAGCATGGGTTACTGTAGGTCAACTTTTTAATCTCAGGTATGTTACCTATGTTACTTATTTTGATCTCTTCTCAACTACCATGTATTTAAATGATAATCATTACGTAAGTTTAGTTGATTTTTACTACCATTGTCTTTGTTTTACGAGGTTTCATGGATGCGAACACATGAAGCTGGAGATTACCTACTATGTAGATAGTTGCCAATTTATTTGAATCTCAGGTTTGTTTCATTACCTACTATGATCTCTTCAAATTCTTTCATGTACTTAATCAATTGACATTCATTTCACTGATATGTGTTTGCTGGTATGACAGATGTAGAAGTAACACTAGCCAGACAGTTTGGCCTTGCGAAGCTGTACAAGAGAGGGAATGAACTTGTAACAAAGATAAAGTTTCTTGAATTAAGTTCATCCTTTCTCTTGTATAGCGTTGCAGAACCTTAATAGAGAAATGTTATTGTGGATGTGCAGTAATATATTGACAGTTTTGGTCATGCGAAGCTGCAGAAGTAGCACAGGCGAGAAGTAACACATTCTCCTCTCTAATTCTATTGGTGAGTAAACTCTTACTACATTTGTTCATTCTTTTTCATATGAACCATGTATATAAATTGTCAGTGACAATTATGTCAAATAGAAACTTTGATACTTAGGTTGTCAATGTTCAAATTATTATGACTGAATGGCTCTTGGATGAGATCCACAATGAATAAATGTTGATATTGAACAATGAGAATGTATGAATTCTAGAGAGACAATGAATATGTAACTGAATTTCCCAAATTACTGAATGAATCTTTGTTTCTTATACGAAAGTTGTTCCTAATTTGATTTTCTGTTTCATTATTTGCAGAAGTATCACATCTCAGCCAAGATGCGACGTGAATCAACATAACCATAATTTCTTTTAGAGAGGTATATATCTTACTAAAATTCTCTACTTTCCATATACCGTGATTTTGATTGTTACTTTTGCTTGTAGTAAAGTTGTGAGTTTATTGAATCTACCACAAGGTTTAATCTTACTACAATCCTTGTTGTTTTTCAGGATACTGGAATTGATGGCAATAGCTGATGCTAAGAGGTGGTTAAGGCTACTATGATGTCAATGGACGACTTCTTTTGGCGGATGAACAACTTTTTATGGGCCAAGGTATAATGCAAAACAACACTTGCTCATATTAGAAACTGTTAAAACACATAACCTTGTCATTTGCTTATAACATAGGGAACCATGTATGTTTTTTGCCTCAAGCAGTTCTTTCAATGTAAAAACTACACTCATATATACTTAGGTATGTGAGTGAATGATAAAACAAATCTTGATTCAATTGGTTGTTATATGCATTTTAGAATTAATGAATGAATGAATTACTTGTTTTGTTAGAATGGGAATGTATGTATTGCAGAATGAGAATAAACTATGGATTTTAGATTCAGCATTGTAGGTTCAGAAATGAATTGCATTGCAAGGTCTAAATATAGGAGCTTAGTTGTAACACATGATTAATAACGTTATTTTTTTTAAACTATATTTTTATCAACATTGAATCAACGTTATAAAATATGTTAGTAATTATCGACACCTGGCATATTCCTTATTGTTACAATCAATCCTTAACGGTTTAAAGCGTTACATCACATGGTACAGCTGATTGACACGTAGCAAACTACAACTATTACACGCCAGCTGTTACGAATTATATCGTTATGATAGTTGTTACAACCAAACTGTTACAATCAACTGAACAACTTCTGTTAGTCGTTGCTAAAACCGTTAAAAACAAGGACAGCTGGCAGAAAGTCAACCGTTATACACAAAGTCGTCGTTATATTAACTGTTACGCCGAACTGTTACAATCAACTAAACAACGTCTATTAATTATTGATAAAGCGGTAACAAAGATGGACAAATAGTATGAATTCAACCGTTATAGACAACGACGCCGTTACATTTACTGTTACGCCGAACTGTTACATGCTAACTGTTACGATATGAGGGAGTAATGGTATCTGTTACAACAATATGTCAGCAGATTAATTTTGTGCTGACTAGATAACTGTTGGAGTATTTTCTCCACCCTTTAATTAATAAATTTTTATTGTAACGGTTTTTACTGTTGAGAAATTATTGTAACACTAAATATAATACCACTTTTCCAACAGTTTTCCAGTGTTATAATATTTACATTGTAGCATTAATATCATGTTACAAAATCCTTGATTTTGTGTGGTGAACAACAATCTTCTTCATTCAAGAAATCCGTTCATCGAAATTGGGAAGTCTTGATTCAAAGATTTGCAAGCCAAAATTTAACTGAAGTACTTATCAGGGGAGTGCCATCATAAAAGGTGCATTTACTGGACTTTCACGTTGTACTTTTTTTCCTTAGTCAAGTTTTTGTCCCGCTGGGTTTTTCTTGTCAAGGTTTTAACGAGGCAACATTTGCGTGTCCAACATTATATTAAGTCTTTACATGCTTATGCAATTTCAGGTTTTTCACTTTTGAGTTTTCTTGGTATGATTGTAATGACTTAGACATAAAGGTCATCAGGGGGAGCGTTATAAACCTAATTTTTGAAGCGCACACACACACACACACACACATATATATATATATATATATATATAATATTAAACTTACTAATAATTATTATTGTTGTTATTGTTAAAAAATATTATTTTTATAACACTTTTTATCATAAATACAATTTTCAAACAAAAAATCAAACTAATTAAAATAAATAATTATTTAATATATACTCTTATTTTTATTATTGGTAAATTAAAAAAAATTCTACTGAAATGGTATATAAAATATAGGTTAAAAATGAAAATAATATTTTGAAAGGATGAAATAAAAAAAATAAAAAAATAGTGTCATATGGATTTAGGGGTAATTTTTATCATTTATAAAATACAATAAGAATAGAAAATAAAAAAATAGATATAAAATTAGGGTAGAACCATGTTTTTTTGCTTTTAAATCTTTAAAAAAAAAATCTCCCCAACTTTTAAAAGTTGGGAAATATTAAAAGTTTTTTATATGAAACTTTATAAAAACTTTAAACACTAAGATGAAAAATATAATATATATATATTTGATGTTTTTTGAAAAACAAAACAATATCGAACTCAACCTTTAATTAGAAAGTTTAAAAAAGTTTGGGGGTAAAAAGAAGAAGTATTTGTTAGAGATTGTAGAGTTAGTCAACCATGAATGGTTCTAGTGGTAACGGAGAAGAAATAGGTAAATTTTCTTTCCCCACCCAAACCACATATTTGCTATGTTAATACGTCTCAAGACCTATTAAAGGAAGAATTTTTTAGATGGTGAAAAGTTATGTGCCCTTCCAAACCCTATGCGAAGAATGATACGAGACAAATGAAGAATAATTGAAGGATCTATCGAGGCAAATAAAATATTCAATGCAACCCGGAATTGGTTAGGTCGAGCAAATTACCCTGGAGAACTGGGTGGGATATTAAAAAAAACTAACGATCCATTATTGATGCAAGGACATAAATTTATCAGTTCCATGTGTTTACATCATAAGAAGGAAGTATCACATTATGAAGCACCGACAAGTACAAGAGCAAAATAAATGATTAAGGAAGACAGCTACAAGACATTTGTCACACATCAACTGACACCGGAAGCAGAAAAGTCAGACTAGATTAATGCATATAAGACACGTGGAAAGAACACAAGTTACAAGAAAAATCATCATTAATAGCCAAGACAATCATCCGCGCACTGCTATCTCTTGCGTTCCACAATCATCCGCGCTCTGTTATCTCTAGCGCTCCACAATCATCTGCGCTCTGCTATCTCTAGCGCTCCATCATCCGCGCTCTGCTATCTCTTGCGCTCCACAATCATCTGCGCCCTATCACGTGCGCACTATAAATCACAATCATACAAGAATAGATATGTTCCACGTCAATTTCCACATGTCACACATGCCAACCTCCATATAATAAAGACAAAGGACCAACAAATGCTCAATCCAAAGGGGAGCTGCGCATCAGCAAGCGGAACTAGTAAGAAGCATTACGAATGGAGTAAGATGAGCTGCGCCTAAAGTCAAAGATAAGATCAAATAGGTCAAGTAAAGATAAGAAGGAGTGAGGAAGAGGGACCCATCATAT
>JAJJMC010003761.1:12804886-12852140 GCA_023531435.1 Papaver californicum | reverse complement strand
AAAAAAAAAGAGAGAGAAAACTCTGAAGGAAATTCAAGAAGTGGAAAAAGCTAAGACTAGGTTAAGAACTCCATTGAACTGAATTTCTTTAATTCATTATATTACCATATGTACAAAATAAGTGTTGATAAATAATATACTATATTTTCCTGTGGATGTAGGCTTATTAGCTGAACCACGTTATATATTGAGTTGTTTTCATTTATATTTGAGTTATGATTCTCTGTATTACAATATTTCTGTATCAATTACACTTGGAGTATTGTCATTTTTTAAATAACTTAAGTTTTTTGGTTGTGATTGACTCAAAAAACAGTCGTCACAATTGAAGCCAAATTAGCAGGAAAGTATAAGAATACCATGTCGATTTTAAAAATCAAATTTAGCGTGAAACTTTCAGCAGATTCGGCTAGGTCGAACATTCAACTTAGCAGATTTTAGAGTTTTTTGTACAACAAAATTATAATTGACCAGGTTAAATGTAAGACTTAACCGATTCTGGTTCTTTAAAATTATAGAAATTTAAGGAACTAGAATCGACTAGGCCGGAAATAAAATCTAGTAAAATCTAATCAATTGTGGTACTTCAACAATTTTTATACAAATTTGAAAAACCAAGATCGAGTAGGTTTTCATTAGCCTCTGGTACTTCAAATTCTTATAGTATTAGAATCAATTAGGCGGAAATAAAACCTGGCTAATTTTGGCATATAGAACAACAATCGGTTAGGTTTTATTTTTCAACTTAACCGATTTTGACAGATTGTATTTATTTCAACTAACAGCGCGATATTTTTGTTAATCATAGTACCAGATGATTACCAACCTGAACTTGTCTCTCGGTTGTACCCTGAAGCTTTCCAAAACTATTTCAATCAATTGGTAGGTAACCAATTAATGTCTTGTTCAATATTATTAAGTAACTTGTGAAGTTCTCTAACATTTTTTTGTGGTGTCATGTAGACATTTAAAAGTAAAAAACTTAAACCGCGAAGAATTGGGCCATGCAAACCGAGAAACAAGTGATATGTGTAATAATTGCAAATAAGCAATGCTGGACTAAGCCAACTAATGGTGGAAATGTTTCATGCTCCGAATTGGTCTACGAGAGAAGTGAGACGCACCAAAGTTATGTGTATCATGAAAAGACCAGACGGAAAAATATGACTAAATCTAAGAAGATTGACTACCTCTTTAAGCTTGTATTTCATTGCGTCGAACCAAGTATAAGTATAAGGAAAATGAGTCACGGTGCTTGTAGTCGTCATATCCATCCGGATCCCGAAAATCTTGTTAGATAAACTTTCTCTGCAAAGTTTACTCTTAAATAATTGACATAAATAGACCTAATGACGCATAAATATTTACCACCAAGTAACATCCTAAGTAAATTAGTGGCGTCAAATCCACGTATCGTGTTTTCTTTGTATGCAATTATAACGCGAAAACAACCTTGAAAAAATGGTATAGGACGGTAGGAAGATTATGCAATAATTTATGTGGTTGCATGATGATCATGAATGTTAGTACCAAAAAGCTGCTCTAACACGTAGCAGCAACGTCAGCGTAGCTCAGCATTTCCGCTACCCACAGTGTCCCGATACACCAGTCCGAAATGCAACTAGTCCGAACCATGGACCACACTCAAAGTCCGAAGCCCGAAAAGAAAGTCCAGGCCATGCAAGAAAGACAAACCTAGCGCTCCCGATGTCCCGATCTCATCAATGACGTCATCATCATCCCGGTCTCGAAGTACCGTCCCGGTCCCGAAGTGACGTCATCAGCGACGTCATCATCATCACGTCCCGGTCCCGTTCCAGCTGGTGCCCGATCCATCTCGTCCCGACCATGCTGTCCCGAACGTGCTGTTCCGATCCGGTCAATCCCGATAGACTTGGGCTGAACACATGGAAGCATTAGAGAGTGAGAGAGTAGACAGGTGGTCACACAAGGAGTTGCCACGTCACCAACACCTTTGACACATGGGAGCATCATCACACGACACATCAAATGAGATTACACATAAAAGAAAAGGAAGCAGGAAAGAGAGAGGATTAGCTTCTTCTTCCGGGAAAAAACCCTAGGCATCTGGATTCTCAGAGCTTCAATGAAGCTTTCTGTATTTGTAATCACAAATGAATCAATAATATCCCTCAATACTTCACTACCCGTGGATGTAAGCCATTAAGGGCTGAACCACGTTAAATCCTATGTGCAATTTCTTCTTTTCTTTTGTTAATTTGAGTGATGATTTTGGTTGTTTTGGGTTTGAGAATTTCTGCCCAAACAATTTGGCGCTAGAAACAGGGATTGAAGAAAGGATTTATCCTACCTGAGATGGAATCTTCATCAGCACAAGAAAACTCGGTTACACAGAGAGAAATGAAGACAGGAGAGTGAAATAAAGGGGATTATCTTTTTCTTTTCTTTTCTTTTCATTCTTTTTCTTCATCATCTACTGTTACTCATTCTTTCCCCCCTGTTCATCTTACCTGACGTTCAAATTGATAGAAGCTTCAGAGAACTGGGGACAAAGAAAATCAAAATGAAACATCGCCAACAGTTGGTTCACAAAGAAGGAGTTTTCTCTTGAATTCTTCACTTTGTTCTTGATCTACATCTTTTTAAACTTTTGGCTTTCAATTTTGTTTTGAAACATTTGATTTTAAAACAAATCAGGAAATTTCCTTTTGAAATTTGGTTTCAGAATTTTCTCGTACAATTGCAAAAGAAGATTCTTTGAGAAAATCCGATTGAATGCAAATGAAATTGAGGTTTTGTTTTGAGAAAATCGTGTGCCAACAGTACCAAAGGCATTATATACAAACCCATCTTATTGATCTTTAAAACATTAAGCATAAAAATAAGGTCTGTTCTTTACAAGAAATTTTAGTTTCTCTTCAAATCTCGTCTCAAATTGGGTTTTTGCTTACAGATTTGTAACCATTGAATCATATTTTTCCTACCCATTTAATTGATTTTTGAAATTTAAAGTAGTAAAACTTCAAATTGATTTGGGAAATTTTTCTCACCAATTTAATTTGGTTTTCCTTTATAAATCAATTGCTACAGTATGAATGCTTATATGAATGATTTGTGTGTGAATGAATAATAAGTGCAGGGAAGGAGTTTATGTGTGAATGAAATCACACCCAATTTGATGCAGGGATCAGTCACAGAATTGCACAAAACATGCTTGAAGGAATGCATGAATGAGAAATTCAACATTCCAAGGTATAGGAGGAGGTGATGGTCAAGTCACTAACAATCAAGAAGAACACAGTTTAGCAATGGAGAAAAACAAGAGGAAAAATGGGTCATGTCCACCTCACACAGGAGTATTTTGTTGCTGCAATACCATGAAAGTGTTGTTGTTACTGCTTGCATCTACTCTTGGACCAACATCATCAATACTGCCAGAGATATGAGTCCTCTCTACTCTAGGGGACAACAATAACATAAGCATTCCCTGATTGGCAATAAGCTAAGTATCACCAACTTTAACTGTAAATGAATGTTACCTTCAAAGTGCATTATATGACACATGATATGTATATTAGCATATTACTTTAACTTACAGAATTACTCCATGAATGGGTGTTAACAATTCTTATCCATGAGCTATTAAAGTTTAATTTTGCATTGTCAAGTTCTCAAAAGAAAGAAGGGAACCTGTAACCCCCTCAATCTTCTACTTATAAGCTTAACTGCTTAAAGGTGCTTAACATGAATTCAATGTCTCATCTTATTCAAAAATCATTCTAAATTTCAACTTGATTTATTTCATATTTTCAAAAGTTTAAGCATGCTTAACCAGGTATAACTGTGCTTTTGAATCAAACATCTACATAATGAGCTAGATGATTAAATTTGCCTTTTGGAGCTAAGATATTACTCCATTGTATATGAATCCGTTTTAAACTTGATTCTGTATTTTGTGTGGGTACAACATGTCCTGTTAAACCGTATGCACAGATTTTTCCACAGATGGTGTATCTGCACATTTTTAAGAATGTTATCTACTATTAAAGCATATACCTTATATTCCATTTAGGTAACCTACTTTTAGATCTTGTTGTAATTTCCTGTACTGTGGGTTTTAGTGAAGTGTAATGTTTTCCTATACTTACAAGTATACAGTTGACTTTGCTAATTGCACACAAAGCTAAGTGCACATCTATCTCGCTCTTGAATCATCTTTCAATGTATACTTGTAAGTGGAAATTCATCAAAATAAATTAAATGGACTCAACCTTCAGAGTCGCAGTTAGAGTAATATTTTGCATAGACACTGGGTAGTATACTTTGAAATGATTAGCTATCAACAGTTGCATATCTTGAACTCAATTAATTCCTAATTTGAATTTTGCATCTTCAATTCAAAATTATGCAAATTGCCATTCATTTATCTCAGATCAAATCATATGATGTTTGACTGTGTATAGCCATTGCTTGTGCATAAAACATCTGCACCCCTGCTTATAAGCTATGTATGCTAATGTTTAGAACATGTATAAATCATTATACTCTGACATGAATAATCAGTTATGCAAATTGCTCTGTTTATAACTGAAAACATTACAGTTATCTTTCATCTTTAATTGAGATATGAAATGAATGCTTATGCTAAAGTAAGTCATTTAAGTGGAGCTGCTGAAGCTGGCCATGTCATCAAGGAAGAAGCGATTATTCTAATAACTGAAAAGGGGTCACCAGACGATGTCCGAGACCTGAGAAGATTCATTTGAAGCAAGGAGCTCATCCAATACACCTACATTTCGCTTTCTCAGCGAGCTAAGTATCAATTATGTATCAATTATCAAAAAACTTTCATTTATTAGAATCACATCATGATACCTAGTTGTTTTTCTACACTAGTTGTTTCATTTCAAATAATTGGGTTGTTTCAAGATTGAATGATGTTTAAGTTAATTTGAAGATAACTTGAAGCATATTTTGAATTTTTAAAGCCTGCTCTTCTTGTTGGTGCTCTAGATTAACTTTGAAAGTTGAGAAAAACTTGATTTCTTTATGCTTTGTGTGATGTTTTTTCCTGCCATGGAATGGCTAAATTGTAGCATGAACTTGATATGTTATTGTCATAGAATGAATGCTTGAATTGCAGGGCAGAACTGAGTGAAATTGCCTGAATTAGGCTGGAATACCCAGAAAACAGTTAAGACTCTGTTGAATTTTCTTCCCAGTGAGTCGACTCACCGAGTTTGATCCAACTCAGTTGAGCCAAACCAACTAGCTTAATTCAAATCTCTTAGCTTATCATTTTTTATGATCCATGATAAATTTTCTTTATTATCTTCTTTTAAAAAAAAAATAAAAAATGATGAAATGATGATGATAATAATAATTATAATAAATTGTTATAGCTAGATAATTATTATCACATCTTCAATAGATAAGAAAAGACTTATACCAATCCACAAACATTTCGGAAAAGATAATTATGCATTATCTTTTTTAAATTCTTGATTATAAAGTTTATAATATTCATTGCGTATTTGAAGTAGCAATTTTAAATTTAAAAATAGTTCTCAAACTATTATACAGTATGAATTGATCAAATGATTTCAATAATATCTGAATCGCATGTGATATCATGCATCATGATAATTAATCGCATAATCATCTACGATAGAAACCTATTGAATTAATATGATGTATTTTAAGTCTGAACAAATTCCAATTCGTTTGATTATATTTAACTATGATATACAATTAAAAGTATGAAGATCATTTTTAGATTGCATCCATTTAATACTATGAAATGTTTAAGACATTTTTATGAAGTATGAAGATATCTATGAAGGACACTTCAGAGATGCGGCAGCCATCCAATAATGATGCACTGGGGGCATGCTATAAAGAAATCAAATTTTTAGCTGTGAAATGAGCTAAATACTGCACGCCAATTAGGTATTTCATTTCAATAATTAATTAACGCAAAGTAAATAATATTATTCGCCAGTTATATGCCTTGTACTTCTTAACATAAGGCGACAATTGATAGATACTTCAAATGGCTCATACTTCACGAAGAATATTCAGTAAATACTTCAATTTATTCTGAACTTCTTCGAAGGGCGATACTTCATATACTTCGCATGATATGAAATTTTCATTCGACATTTCTTATATTTCTTGCGGCAATCCGAACGCTCCAACATGAATTATCATTCAAAAATGGGGATCTCCTTCAACCTATCATCAAATATTTCCGGAAGGCGAATACTTCTACATTCGTATACTTCTGATTTCTCAAACAACGATTACTTCGGAATATTCATTTGGATATTTTTCATGTCTTATTTAAAATATATTTCATATTTTATTTCTATATACGCTTCTCATGTGTATAGAAGAATATGGGATATGTCTTAAATAAGAAATGAGAAATGAGAAATATCCGGATGATTTTTCAAGTATACTTCTCGCAAGCAATTTCAGGTATATTTCTTACCGGTATTTCTCCGTTCAGGAGACAAGATAAGACTAGTGGATACATCCCCAAAGAGGGGACCCATGTAAGAGTCTTAATAAAATAATGGAACACACATAATTTACTCCATGCCCGAGATAAATTAGGCGTGTGTTCCTTCTCAGCTCAGTGGCTAGAGCAAATTTATGGGCCACATTAATTTACTCCATGCCCGAGGTAAATAAAGTGTGTGTTCCTACCGAGCTCCGTGGCTAGGAGACATGATAAGACTATTGGCGACACAATCGTAATACAAACAAGAAGGGTACGTTCGGGACCAACCCTGTATCTTACCCCTGGCTCGGGTTTGTTTCGTATGTCTGGGATCTTGAATGTTATCCTGAATGTCATAACTCCGTGGAAGGAGGTGCTTTATTGCAAAAAATTCCAACCCAGGGTTCAAAGGAATCTTGTGGTGAAAAACTAACGATCAGTATATGTATACAAAATTTTATTTTGCAGAGAAAAAAATACAACATAAAATGAAAAAGCACAAGCAACATCAACCACCACATTATGGTTCGGACGAGACGAGAAGTCGTTTTCTTAAGAGTTTTTCTTCAAAACAACTCTCAAGAAAAGGGGGCATAATGTTTGTACCAAAAAGCTGCTCTAACACGTGGCAGCAACGTCAGCGTAGCTCAGCATTTCCGCTACCCACAGTGTCCCGATACACCAGTCCGAAGTGCAACTAGTACGAACCATGGACCACACTCAAAGTCCGAAGCCCGACAAGAAAGCCCAGGCCATGCAAGAAAGACAAGCCTAGCGCTCCCGATGTCCCGATCTCATCAATGATGTCATCATCATCCCGGTCTCGAAGTACCGTCCCGGTCCCGAAGTGACGTCATCAGCGACGTCATCATCATCACGTCCCGGTCCCGTTCTAGCTGGTGCCCGATCCATCTCGTCCCGACTATGCTGTCCCGAACGTGCTGTCCCGATCCGGTCAATCCCGATAGACTTGGGCTGAACACATGGAAGCATTAGAGAGTGAGAGAGTAGACAGGTGGTCACACAAGGAGTTGCCACGTCACCAACACCTTTGACACATGGGAGCATCATCACACGACACATCAAATGAGATTACACATAAAAGAAAAGGAAGCAGGAAAGAGAGAGGATTAGCTTCTTCTTCCGGGAAAAACCCTAGGCATCTGGATTCTCAGAGCTTCAATGAAGCTTTCTGTATTTGTAATCACAAATGAATCAATAATATCCCTCAATACTTCACTACCCGTGGATGTAAGCCATTAAGGGCTGAACCACGTTAAATCCTGTGTGCAATTTCTTCTTTTCTTTTGTTAATTTGAGTGATGATTTTGGTTGTTTTGGGTTTGAGAATTTCTTCCCAAACAATGAATTCACAGTACAGATGAGAAAAGAAGGAAATAACGTAACTCATATTTCTCCTTGTCCCTTCGTCGTTCGTTGCATTGGCTCGGTCCTTTAATCAGGTTCTTATAGTGGAATCGACTTATAAGACCAACATGTATGAGATGTCATTGTTCAACATGGTCGGGAAAACGTCCACAAAGCAACCACTAATAATCGCATTTTGATTTACGAATGATGAGAAGAAAAAAAGTTATATTTGGGTGTTACAATGAGTGAGGTTGCTTTATCGGGGTGAAAATTTTCCAAGGGTGATAATTATAAATACCGAGCAAGCATTAATGAATGTTATAAATTTAGTTTTCCTTGAGGGACATAATTTTTTTTGTACGTTCTATACAAATCCAATGTTCCACATAATTGCAAGACTCAAATTCACCTACTAAACAATAAACGAGGTAATAAAGTCCCGAGTGAATAAGAGGTTTAGATTAGTAAACTGCCACCGGAAGAACAACCTAAAGAGAATGATAAACTACAGAAAAGAAGATTGAAAGAGGATCAAAATGAATGTTTATTTTGTTGGAGAAAATGAACTAATTATGTTTTTTTTCTTCTTTTGGTCTTGGTGTGAATGGATCTTAGGACCAAGGGATCACTAAGGAAACTAGTTCATTTTCATTATTTGTGAATGAACCTTCAGTCCCACATAGGAGAAACTAAAGATGTTACCTCTCCATAATACTTAGAAATTTGCATCTAAGGGAGGTCCCTTAGGGGTTAACACACTTTTGTGTATGGGAGAGGACTTAGGCTATGGGCTAGTTGGTGCAACCACACATTTCACACACGCGCGGTGCTTCGCACCGAAGCACGCCGCCGCCGTCGTCCGTCCGGTCGGGCCGGGTTCGGGTCAACCAAGACTTATCTTTTTGGACAAAATATTTTTTGAATTATTTCCTTAAAGAATTTAAAATTAAATTAATTTTTTTTATGTGGGGGGCGTCTGACACGGCGGAATTTGAATTGATTTAAAGGTTGAATTTGAAATTGATTTAAATTTGCCTGTTTTAATTCCGTTTTACTATTATGTCCATGCTCCATGCACGGAATTGATTCTCATTCAATTACCATTACATCTATTCTCTTCTCTCTGCCTATAAAGTAAAAACGACTTCGTCATTTCAACTTACACCAGAAGCAGCTACTATCCTGCCTTCTTTTCCCCTATTCTTGTTTTGTTTTGCACTTTGCATGTTTACTTCCCTTCTGAAATTGATGTTGAGTTCTTTCGAGTGGGTGACTAGTATTGCTTATACTAGTCATAACGGGCAGTTCTATCCTGGACACATCTCCGATGTGGGGGTATAGCATCTCTCATTCTTGAGGAGTACCCGCTGACTATTGTGTTAAGGACAATTTGATGAGCAGGTGGCTCTATCCTTTGTGTGCAAATCAATTCAGAGATTTTATTAACGTTAACGTCTTCTGTTTTAGTATTCTTATTGTTGCAAATACAACAATCTTAACACAATAGTACTTCGTCTGTAACAATGGGTAAAAATGATGTTGACAGACCAGAAAAATTTAGCGGGAAGGATTTCGAAAGATGGTAATCAAAGATGTTGTTTTTTATGATTTTTCATATGTTAGATAAACTTGTTCTGAAATCGTTTGATGAGGGTTTGAATGATGCTGGAAATGAAAGGGAGTTGGAAAGTTGGGTTAGGCAGAATTATATGGCTAAAAATCATATTCTGAATTGTTTAAAAGATGCACTGTATGATTTTTATAATGTTAAAGACAACTTTTTTGCTTTTGATTTATGGACTGCTTTAGAGGCAAAATACCAAGCTGAAACTGCTGGAAGTAAGAAATTCTTGGTAGCTAGGTTCTTGGAATATAAAATGTCGAATGACAAATCTGTGGTTGATCAATTCCTTGAACTTCAGCGTATTATCAATGAATTTCTTGATGAAGGCATGGTGATAGATGAAACTTTTCAAGTGTCTGCTGTGATTGATAAATTACCGTCTTCCTGGTCCGAATACAAACGTAGATTGAGACATGAAACTGGTGAAGTCAGTCTGGTTGATTTGGGTGAAAAGATTCAAGTAGAAAAGTTATTGTGCTCCAAAGACAAGAACGTATCTTCTGCAAGGGACATGTCCAACAAGGCTCATGTAATTGAACACAAGTCTTCTAATACTGAAAAGGGCGAGAGTAGAAAATGCAACCCTAAGCGCAGTCATCACAAGAAAGGTATATTTCATATACCCAAATCTGGCATTGGTAAAATTAAAGGTGTTTTTTATGTTTGTGGAACTCCTGGCCATATGGAAATACACTGTAGAAAACGTAAGGACTTTAATAATAAGAAAAACAATGCTAATTTGGTTGAAAACAACAAGAACGAGTTTTCTAGTACGGTGTCTGAAGTTAATTTGGTAACCAATGTGAGAGACTGGTGGGTAGACTATGGTGCTACCAAGCATGTCTGTGGAAACAGAGATATGTTCACCTCCTATCAGAAGGTAGGGGAAGGGGAGAAACTCTACATGGGTAACTCATCTGGAGCACAGGTTGCAGGAAAAGGCAAAGTTGGGATAAAGATCACTTCTGGCAATACTCTCACATTGAATGAAGTTCTCCATGTTCCGGAAATCTGTAAAAATCTTGTTTATTGTGGTGTTTTAGATGATAAGGGTTTAAAAACTTGTTTTTTAATCTGGGAAGTTGTTGTCACTAAGGGTAAGGATTATGTAGGTAAAGGTTATAACACTGAGGGTCTCTACAAACTTAATGTAACCTCTGATGAAATGAATAAAATTGATTCTTTTGCTTATGTTTGTGTGTCATTAAATGTTTGGCATGGTAGACTTGGACATGTAAATTATAAGTCAATGCATAAACTGGCTAGCATAGGCTGCATACCCAAATTTAGTTTGGATAATGAACATAAGTGTGAAGTATGTGTAGAATCAAAATATGCTAAAAAACCTTTTAGAAAAAATGTTCAAAGAAATTCTAAACCCTTAGAATTAATTCATTCAGACCTAGTTGACATGAAATCAGTTCAAACTGGAGGTGGTAAGAAATGGTTTGTCACTTTTATAGATGATTGTACAAGGTAATGTCACATATATTTGCTTAAAGGTAAGGATGATACCTTAGAATCCTTTAAGATGTATAAACTAGAAGTTGAAAACCAAATGAGTGCTACCATTAAAACTGTTAGGTCTGACCGTGGTGGTGAGTATGTAACTCATATAGGAGATTTTTTCATAGAACACGGCATTATACACGAAGTAACCCCCCTCCTTATTCACCACAATCTAATGGTGTGGATGAACGGAAAAACCGAACCCTTAAGGAGATGATAAATGCCATGTTAATTAGTTCAGGATTACCTGTAAACTTGTGGGGGTGGGGGGGGGGGGAAGCCGTCCTCTCAGCTTGCTATGTCTTGAACAGAGTACCCTTTAAAGGATCAGACAAAACTCCATATGAATTATGGAAAGGTAGACAACCTTCTTATGCATACTTTAAAGTGTGGGGGTGTTTGGCTAAGGTTTTCATTCCTCCCCCTAAGAGAACCAAGATAGGACCCAAAATTGTTGACTGTGTCTTCATATGGTATCCTGAGCATACTACTGCATATAGATTTATGGTTGTAAGTTCTGAAATTTCTGAAATTGGTGTGAATAGTATTATGGAATCTAGGGATGGTGTATTTTTTGAAAATATTTTTCAATTGAAATCTGATTCTCGCATGATATGTGTTGATCCCCTAGATTTCCCTTCGACCAGTCAGACATTACCTTTAGAGGAAGATGAAGATGAATTTGAGCCTATAAGAGGTAAAAGACTTAGAATTGAAAAATCTTTTGGGCCAGACTTCATAACATGCTTAGCTGAGACTGATCCACGGACTTATAGAGAAGCCATGACTTCTTCTGAAGCTCCATGGTGGAAAGAATCTGTCATTAGTGAAATGGATTCCATTATACAGAATGGTACATGGGAGATTGTAGATTTACCTCTAGGGTGTAAACCCATAGGTTGTAAATGGATCTTAAAAAAGAAACGTAAGGTAGATGGAACTGTGGAAAAATACAAAGCTAGATTAGTAGCTAAAGGTTATAAACAGAAAGAAGGTGTAGATTTCTTTGATACTTATTCACCTGTTACGAGAATTACTTCCATTGGATGTTAATTGCTATTGCTGCCATTCATAACTTAGAGATACATCAAATGGATGTAAAGACAACTTTTCTAAATGGTGAATTAGATGAAGAAATTTACATGGACCAACCTGAGGGATTTGTAGTGAAAGGTTGTGAAAACAAAGTTTCTAAACTGAAAAAATCTTTGTACGGTTTGAAACAAGCACTTAAACAGTAGCATAAATTTTTTTATCATATAATGATTTCTATTGGCTTAAAAATCAATGAATCTGACAAGTGTGTTTATATTAAACTTGTGAATGATGCCTGTATGACTGTATGCTTGTATGTTGATGATATGCTTATACTTGGTACAAACATGGATGTAATTAATTCTACAAAGAACATGATAAATGAGAACTTTGACATGAAAGACTTAGGCCCCACTGATGTGATCTTAGGAATGAAGATTAGAAGAAATTTTAATGGATATAGTCTTAGTCAATCTCATTATGTTGAATCTGTGCTTAAAAAAATATAATCAGTTTGATTGTAAACCTGCTTGTACTCCATATGGTCCTTGTTGTAGACTCAAAAAAAATAAGGGTAATGGAGTTTCACAACTTGAATACTCACGTGTTTTAGGAAGTCTGATGTATTTGATGAATTGTACGAGACCGGACATTTTTTATGCTGTGAGTAGGTTGAGTAAGTATACCTGTAATCCGGGGCAGGAGCATTGGGATGCACTTATTAGAGTGCTGAGGTACTTGAAGTACACTTAAAACTTTTGTTTAAATTATGAGAGATACCATGCAGTCCTTGGAGGATTTTGTGATGCAAACTGGATATCAGACTCAGAGGAGTCTAAGTCTACGAGTGGATATGTTTTCACTCTAGCAGGAGGGTCTGTATCTTTGAAGAGTTCCAAACATACATGTATAGCTCGATCCACTATGGAATAGAAGTTTATTATGTTAGATAAAGCAGCAGAGGAAGCCGTTTGGCTAAGATGCTTTTTAGAAGATATTCCTCTCTGGCATAGGCCTGTGCCAGCTATATCTATACATTGTGATAGTCAAGCTGCAATAGCTAATGCTAAAAACAACAACTATAATGGGAATTCTATACACATTCGTAGAAGACATAATTCTCTGAAACAACTAATCTCAACTGGCGTTATTTCTATTGACTTTGTGAGGTCTAAGGAGAATATCGCAGACCCCTTGACGAAAGGTTTATCCAAGGAGATAAATAGTAATGCATCGAGAGGGATGGGGCTTAAGCTCATTAAATAAACTTGCCATGAAGGATGCTCAATCTTGCTGACTGGAGATACCAAGATCAAGGTTTTGAATGAGACAACTAATTTGTGGTGGGTTAAAAGAAACACTATCTGAGGATTTCATTCTCTGTCCCTTCCCTATGGTGTAGACGTGATAGTGTGACTGCATGTGAAGGATGACTTTTTATTAAGTCTTAATGAGTTTTATAGTTTCAACTTAAGATTGAAGTGGGGTGTAGCAGTAAATACTCTTAATGGAACTCACCTATCTGAATGTGGAAGTGGGACGCTTCCTATGAGAATTGAGCTGATTCTATAGAGCATTCTGAGAAACGGGATACGTCCAGGACCAAAATGGACACAACGACACAAACTTGAAAAGCACCTAGAGTGATATCACGCGTGGAAGTTATTGATGAACTACACCAAATGATGGCAGTTCAAGACATCGCGTTCACTGTCCATCAAGTAGTTCCGGTAATTTCTCATTAAGCAAAGGTTCAAGACCTTATGGACACCTATTGCCTATAGTGGTATTTCTCGCTTTCGGATTTCTGATTTTCATCGGGTTTTCATTCATGTGGGGGATTGTTGGAGAAAATGAACTAATTATGTTTTTGTTTTTTTGGTCTTGGTGGGAATGGATCTTAGGACCAAGGGGTCACTAAGGAAACTAACTCATTTACACTATTTGTGAATGAACCTTTAGTCACACATAGGAGAAACTAAAGATGTTACTTCTCCATATTACTTAGAAATTTGCATCTAAGGGAGGCCCTTTAGGGTTTAACACACTTTTGTGTATGAGAGAACTTAGGTATGGGCTAGTTGGTGCAGCCACACGTTTCACACACACGCAGTGCTTCGCACCGAAGCATGCACGTCGCCGTCGTCCGTCCGGTCGAGCGTGCCGGGCTCGGGTTCGGGTTCGGGTGTGGGTCAACCAAGACTTATCTTTTTGGACAAAATATTTTTGAATTATTTCCTTAAAGAATTTAAAATTAAACTAAATTTTTTTTTAATGTAGGGGGCGCCTGACCCCACAGAATTTGAATTGATTTAAAGGTTGAATTTGAAATTGATTTAAATTTGCCCGTTTTAATTCTGTTTTACAATTTATGTCCGTGCTCTATGCACGGAATTGATTCTCATTCAATTACCATTACATCTATTCTCTTCTCTCTGCCTATAAAAGAAAAACGACTTCAGCATTTCAACTTACACCAGAAGCAGCTACTATCCTGCCTTCTTTTCCCCTCTTCCTGCTTTGTTTTGCGCTTTGCATGTTTACTTCCCTTCTGCAATTTTTGTTGAGTTCGTTTGAGTGGGTGATTAGTATTGTGTTTATACTAGTCATAACGGGCAGTTCTATCCTGGACACATCTCCGCTGTGGGGGTATAGCATATCTCATTCTTAAGGAGTACCCGTGGACTATTATGTTAAGGACAATTTGCTGAGCAGGTGGCTCTGTCCTTTGTGTGCAAATCAATTCAGAGATTTTATTAACGTTAACATCTTCTTTTTTAGTATTTTTATTGTTGCTGATACAACATATTTCTTGGAGAGGGATGCATTGAGTTGGTCAATTAATGAGGAAGTGTATGAAAGAAAATAAACGATTCTTTTTTAGCATTATAACCCTACATACCTAAATTTCTACATATTGCACCAAACAGATAGTTGTTTATGCATGAGCCAACTGATATAAACCTATGAATCAGACAACAATTATGGCGGAGTCGGCTCATAAACGATCAAAACACCAGCTTCATGCTCGTGTTAGCAGGTTTGTGGTGGTACTACGCTTAACCAAAAGGTTGAACGAATTTTCCGATGAATCACTACTCTAAAGTAGAACTTACAACGTGTCGCATTGGGGAATAAAACATATGATGAAGAATTGGAGTTGCATAGGAAGTGAGACTAGCTGGACGATGTGGGTAACTGTGCCACGATGATAGCTATCGGACTTTCGCGTAGTCATATGATTGGTAGCAACACAGATGTGATCCTTCTAGGTGTTATTGATGTTCCGGAAGCAACCATCTCTCATCTCCTCCCGTAAAAGCTCATGAAGAAGGGTCTGTGAACACAAAGATTGTACAACTGGGTGAGGTTTACTCCAAAATAAATGAAGCTAGCGAAAAAACATATTATGTTGCACAACCTGAGGAATCGGCTTTACACGTGTACTATTAAGGTTGATGAACCGATAAAGTGCAAGACGGTTGGTATGTTAAATACTAAAATTTCAAGGAAAGAATAAATAAACTCGCGAATAATACTAAAAGAAATCGATTATCTTTTGAAAGTATTATGTAGTTTAATAGTTATGAGTTTAGGTTTGTACTTCCAATCAATATAGTTTAGTTCTAAAATCTAGTTTTATGTGTTTAATTATATAATTCTAAGTTTTTTAAATGTAGTTTAATTATATAATTCTAAATTTTAAATATTTTAATGTACTTTAATTATGTTCTAGTATTAAAAAATACAATATATTTTATAATTGTTGAGTTTTATTTTTATTAAATTATTCTGTTAATTATAAATATATAAATTACTAATCCTATTATATTAAGTATAAAAAAATTAATTAAGAGAATACTAAAATAAAAATATTAATTAAAAGAAATGTAAACATGGTGCAAATAACAAACTAAATTTGAAAGTGGTATATGAAAGTGTGACATTAAATTGAGATTTTGCAGTATAGCTTAGAGATTCAGATTACCGATAGATTGATAATATAACAAATAATCTCAAAGAGAATTTTGCTCCTATAAGTATATCCACAAAGCCTTGTATTCCTGCTGATTTCGTGAATGATATTCAACAGTATATAAATGTTGCTGATAATGACAGGTTGCTCGTTGTGCCTAGTACTGATGAGATCAGAGAGGAGGTGTTCAAAATGAAACCTTAGATATCACCTGGTCCAGATGGTTTTCTTTTAGGGTTTTATCAAACCATGTGGAAAGTTGTAGGTGATGATATAACAAACATGATGCAGTCATTTTTTCAATCTAAGTTTCTTCTTAAATAATACAATTGTAACTTTGTTTCTCGCATTTCCAACGTTACTTATCCTAAGAATGCATCTGAGTTCAGGCCTATTAGTCTATGTAACACTTCATAATAAATTGTCTCTCAATTAATTTCCAATAAACTTAGACCTATTCTCGATAGGATCATTTCACCTTTCTAGTCTGTTTTCCTCCAGGGTAAGCAAATGTATGATAACATAGTTATTACACATGGGATGATAGACACTATGAAAAGGAAAAAATATAAACAAGGCCTGGTGGCTATAAAGTTGTACATGTCAATAGCTTTTGACATGGTTGAGTGGATTTCTGTGTTGTATTCACTTAGAAAGTGAGGATTTCATAAGGATTTTCTCTATTGTTTCGACCTCTATTTTATTAAATGGTGCTCCTGGTGATATGTTCCTTCCTAAAAAGGGACTCAGATATGAAGATCCTTTATCCCCTTAAATTTTTATTTTATGTATGAAATTCTTTTCTAAGAATTTATTATTTGCAGAGCATATGGGTCTAATTAATGAAATCAAAGTAACTAAAGACTGTCCTCCTATAAGTCATTTGTTTGTTTGTTTTTTTATAGATGACTGTTTAATGTTCCTAAAGGCTAAGAAAGGTGAAGCTAGACATGTGCATGACATTATCAATAATTTTAGCATGCGTTCAGGACGGCCAATTAACTTCGATAAAATCAGTATTGATTTTAGTCCTAAAACTGATAACATATTCAATAATGAAATTGCTAGCATTCTAGGTATTAAGAAAATAGGATTACGAGATACGTATCTTGGTTTTCCCTTGCTTTCCCTTGCTGCTTCAAAGAAACAAATATGAGTCCTTTGAACCTTTACTTGGTAAGTTTAAGGATAATTAGGAATCTGGAAAACTAAGTACATTAATATTGCTGGAAAAACTACCTTAACCCAGTATGTTTTGGGGTATATGGCCTTTCACCATATGTCGGATTTCCCTATGCTCAAGAGGCTGATTAAATAGATTAATTCAATCCAAATGAAGTTTTGGTGGAACAAAGACATAGACTCCAAAGAAGTCTATCTAAAAAGATGGAATCATATTGCTTTACCAAAGAAATTTGGTGGTCTTAACATTAAAATAATCTGAAAATTTTAATATGATTTTGATAGCTAGGTTAGCTTGGAGAATGTTAGATCTGCCGGATGCTCTTTGGGCTACGGTTCTAAAGCATAAATTTTTTGTTGATTTGGAACCTTTAGCTAGTAGTCTACCTAAGCAAGGATCTTATATTTGGAAAGGCATTAGAGAGGGAATTGTAATCTAAAAAATTATTATTTTGTGGAGACAGGTGATGGAATCAAAATCTTCTTGTGGAAACATACTTGGATTTCTCAAATGAATACTCTCCATGTTCTAGGATGTTCTCCAGAGAAATGAAAAAACTGCTCACCAGCTAATAAATAGGAGAACTAAAACTTGGAATATTGGGTTGATTAAATCCCTTTTTGATGATGTGAATGTTAATTGTACCTTGCATGTTAGGATACAATGGTTGATTCTCAGTTAAGTCAGCCTATAACGTCATTCTGAATGATAACATGAACTTAACTAGTGTTCCCAATAGTCAATTTCCTGGAAATAACTTCACTTCTGGAGATTAAAACTCCCTCATAAAATTATGGTGTTTTAATGCAAATGTATACATGGATACTTAGATGTGAGAGAAAAGTTTTCCAAGTATGTCAGTAATATTTCGCAAGTATGTCCTTTTTGTAATAACCTGAATGAGAATGCTGAACATGTTTTTTTTTTAATTTGCTAAAAATGTGTGGCTTCTGCTGGAACCTAAGATAGTTGATGCAATTCAAAGACTTGGGTTAGTTGATTGGTTTAAAGAGTGGGTGGAAAACCCTATGAGTACTTTTGTGCAAAGAAAAAAATATATTCGATTGATAGGCATCTCTCATTGGCACCTTTGTATTTGAAGGGGACAATATGACATCATCTATTCTGGTGAGCCAAATCAATAACTACATTACTAATAGGGAACAATCTCTTTTGAAAGAAAAATTCACATTCATACTAAGGTGGATAGTAATCAAAAAAGGAGCACACCAAATGTTTTTTTTTGATAAAATAAACTTTGATGCTAGTTATCATGAAGTAGATAAATTTACTGGTTTATGGCTAATAATTCGTTCTTATGCAGGTTTATGCAAAGGGATATGATTCATTCTGGTTGCAGTGGTTGATGTGGAAAAGCCTAAGACGATGGGAGCTTTGCAAGTAATGTTATGGGAAAAGTAGATGAGGCTTACTCATGTTCACCTAGAAGTGACAATAGGAATATGGTGGCTTCAATAAACTCTATCATTTCAGATTGCATTAGTCTATTATAAGGTATTGAACATTGAAAATGTACTTATGTACTAAGATAAGCAAATAATGTTGTTGATCTTCTAGCGAAAAAAGCTTATACTTCTGCTTCTAGTTTTTTTAGGTTTAATAGTTTAACTGGTCGGTTACAATCCTTTATTGAGGATAACAAGGTTGTTTAACTATGGTAGTTAAATATAATCTTATTTCCTAGTAAAAGAAAGACATTAGTAAGGTAAACAAGTAAAAATCTTGAACGTCAATAGAAATGATATCACTCTTACAATATAAATCTTGAGCGTCAACAAAAATGACGTCATTTCCATTAAAGATCAACATTATTTCAACTTGCGTTTTTAAACAATTCTAGTGTCATATTTATTGACGTTTAGTGTGAAGAAATTTTTTGTTTCGTTCGAATTGCAAGCTGACTTCCATGTAACCTTCAAAGATGGTTTGAAAAAATTATAGAATTGCTTAAGTGGAAATACAGGTAAAATACATAATGGGAGAAAGAAAGGATTAGATCTTATTGATAGGTAACAGTTACATTACATAGTTATATACACAGTTAAGGGAAAACCCCAACTAGTTAACTGGGTCGTACATACATGGGCTCAAATCCCTACAACACTCCCCCTTGTGCGGTCCAACAAAACCGACTTCATGTGTAGTCCTTCACATATACTGCTTCACATGTATTTTTTTTCTCGATGTTCAATGTGTCTAAGTCAATTGGCTCATTAAAACCTCGTCAGGAAAAACCCAGATGGACAAAATCTGAACTAAGGAAAAATAGTACAATATTAAGAAAATTCAAAACATATCTGGACTCGCATATGTTGCCTCGTTAAAACCTTGACAAGGGAAAAACACAATGGGAAAAAACCTTGACAAGGGAAAAAAATTACAACACAATAAATTCCGGAACGATGCCTTTGTTGAATAATCATACATGGGTAATTAATGAAAATCCAGTGTTGAAACGCAATAGTGGTATCAATACTGTTAGTTGACTTATGCAGAAAACTATTGTGATACAATTTATGTTCCTTTCTGAAAATTGTTTCACTTGTCATATTATCGTGATTCATTTTTTCGATTCTGATATTATTTAGTAATATCAACACGGTCTCCAGTTTAACATTCAGCGTATACCTGGTGTAGTTGTTGTTGTCTCGCTAAAAACCTTAGTCGAGTAACAAAAACCCTGTGGGAAAAATAAACTTGATCGAAGGGAAAAAAAGTACAACACACCTTCACATTTCAAAGTAAAATATATCGACATCATATCCTTGGATCCCCCCCTGATGTCGGCATCTCCCCTGATTCCATTCTGGGGAGTTTCCAGACAGTTTCTTTAAACATGTGTTTTTCAAAAGTAATATAGGTAATGACTTAGTAAATAAGTTTACCATGTCTCCCTATGATCATTTTCATGGAAGAGGATATTATTGTTCGACAACTTTTGGATTGCACTTCCATTAGAAGTCTTCTTTATGTATTTACAGGGATAAACCAAAATCATGTCAATGGTTCTTTTAAGTATATGATTATGTATATTATACCATTCCAATGATACTGCGTCGGCTCTGATCTACATATATAGATAACAAGTTCAATGAGGATGAAATATTTGGTCGAGTATATTATGCTAAGTACAGCAATGCACCTATTGTACTTATTTAGGGGAATTTTATCTCCCAACATACTTCGTCATCTTCCTTTAGACGAAATGGTTATTTACTTACATTTGAAGCTCAACTAATCATGGGAGTGCTAGCAGGATGCATGTCATTGTTAAATTTCCTGACAACTTTAGACATATGCAAACTGGTGGAATAAATTACCACAAGCTCGATGTTCGATCGAGCTTTCCCATATTGTTCATCTCAAATTTGGATTTCAAGCAGCTCTTAAAATCTCTTATTTCATCAAGAGTACATGTAATGTCCATACCAACGACATAGATAACTATAATTCCAAATCAGGATAACTTTTTTGTGAGTACGCAGGACATGTTACCTTACTTGTTTATCCTTTCCCAATCAAATAATCACTTAGACGGGTGTTCTAAATTTGCCTAATTATTTCTCTATAAGTGAGAGTTCCACTCTAAGTACAAACGCACTCCGTGGTTTAGAGTTATTTGATTTGGGAACAAAAGGCTATTAGAAACTTTGTAATATCTTTATCCTTTAAATAGAGATATGTAATAATTAACCACACGCAAATGTTGCATTTCATGTCCTTTTGAAACTACCAAGCTAACTATGTAGCAGAACGCTATAACGTTCATTACAAGAAAGTAAACAATTCTAGGGCTTTGTGAGAAACCTCGCGCCACAAGGAGAGTCTTTATACTTTGAGACTTCATTCTCCTCACTACGCTTTGTGACAAATAATCATATATGTCCACAGGATTTACACTTGGTTGGATAGCACTACCACACCAAATACTTGTATATTTGTCAAAGAACCAAGTTCTACCTTGATTGTGTAGGCCAAATATGCTCTCGTTGACATTAAGCAACAAGGAGCATGGTTCGATCTCATCGTACTCTTTTTCCTTGAGAAACTGTATATGAAAATAATAATCATCAATATGTTCGCATGGTCCTTCCATTGACTCGTGCGTATTTTCCTAATCCATGTGGGATTTCATTGTTCTCTAGAATCATTAAATTTCGGAGCGTCCTCCTATTTTGATTCATGGACATAATCATAGACAATCTAATGAGATGATTTCATTGATGATATAAATTAGGTTGTGCATTACTGACCTACTTCCTTTCTAGGTAAGCATTGATCGAACCTGGTGGTTTCTCCATGTTCCTTTATGGATTCACGGTCTCAACTACGCTTCCACCAAGTGTAGTTACAACACCTTAATTAGTGTATATCCCTTATTGGGGATTTCTAACCTTGTAGGCATATTTGCAGCTGGTATGTGTGGTCTTGTCACTTTACCGATTTCAATGCACATTATGAAAACGATATTCTTTTTCCCTTCACGTTTTCATTTGTTGGTGTACTAGAATCAATATGAGACAGAGTGGAAACACACTAATAAAATTCTTGTCGTTCCCTTAAAATTCCTTTTTCTATCTTCCCCTAACGACGAAAAGATTGTCTCATCAAGTGACAACCCGCAATTTGAGCTGTTAAAAGATCACCTGCTAAAGGTTTCAAAGTGCAGATAATTGTCGGGAATCCATATCCAACATAAATACTTAATCATTTTTATAACCCATCATAATACGATGTGGGATCGTAATGGCACATAGCATAACCAAAAATGTGTAAGAATACAAATGTCAGGCTTATATCCAGTTACCAACTGGTACACAAAAATGGTTTACTAATTGTGGGTTTAAAACGAATAAGTGAAGATGCATATAATATTGCATATCCCACAAGCAGTTATAGGAAGGTTGGTACGCATAACCTATGCCTTAGGCACCATCTATAACCTTTGATGGTAGCCTCTGCAAGAGCATGTGGTACATGATGCTCTACACTGATCCTATTAAACATGCAACAATCATCAAGTTCTTTAATTATAAACTTTCTAGCATTAACAAGGGTGGTGAGTCCTTAAATTGTGTAATATGTTCTAGCATCATTTCTTGTGAAAAATAACTAATTTAACACTTCAAATCATCCACCAAATCCATAAATGACTTGAATGGTCCGCGTTCTGCATGGATATGTTCACAAATATCACCTTATTTCTTTTGAAAAAATGTGTTGTTTACCATTTGCATCTTAGGATGGTTTCAATCCTGTTTACTAAAGAAAAACTTAGTAAAATAAGTGACATACTTTATTCCTTTAAAAGCATAATGAGAGGGGAGGTGGTGTTTCTAATATTCTAGAAAACACTAATTGAGAAAGATGTCGGTAGTTTGCATTATTTCAATCTTTGTAATTCCCATTTTTGTGTTCACTCAAATAAGGGATGTCCATGTGAATTATATCAAAATGGAATAATATGTTTCAACCAAAATGTCTTTATGGTTATGGAAAAACCTGAATGAGTCAATCCCAACCGTTACATTATCGGTGACGATATGGATTCAATTATCTAAGTATTAGTGATTTACAGTTCAAGACTAATTGGCTCATTATTTTTCTAAAATGTAATCCATTTCACATGAGAAACAATTTATAGATAATTTACAGATGCATTCCCATTCTTCGCAAACAAAAAATTTCTTTATTTTAGCTTATGAAATAACGGTTAAACTATCATGTAACCATGCTCTCAAAGGAGATGATACAACACCATGCCCTCAAAGAGCTGTGTATATTTACTTATTACTCTCAAAGAGCTAATCAAATCCAGCTAACTCAAAAACAGCTTCTGTATATTTAATTCATGTTTCTCAAGGAGATCTTGGTATTCAGAATTATGCTCTTAAAGAGCTTGTTTATACTCTTAAAGAGTTACTAGATCCATATTATGTTCTTTTTAAGAGCTAGTAAGCTTTGACAGTTGCTCTCTAGGAGCTATGATATCAACTACACTTTATTCAGCTTACTATGGTTCCAAGTCTTTCTTTATGCATGTACTTGTACTTTGTATAGAGACTTAGGCTTGGATCTGTCACCAATTCTGGTTGTTTAAAAACTTATCTCTGCCATCATGTAGCATGCTCCATGAGGGAGATAATTGTCACTCACATTTATAGACTGTGACTGTTTCCAATTCAGGATACATCAAGTGCATATAAATTTAGAATGCAATTTGTTCATTATGAGCAGATTTAGATAAAAGGATATGGCAATTATCAGTTCAAGTAATGCATATATACTACACAGAGATAAAGCTACATAAGCTGGCAGGTTTTAAAAGTTACATCATCCATGCTAGTGATACTTAACTCATTTGAGATAAAACTGATGTTTTATCAGCTCTGTGATGAATCCACAACTTTGCAAGATCTCTGTTCTCTGAATATTTGAGCCATTTCTTTTTGTACTGCCTTAAATTTGTACATATTTCAGCAATACCAAAAAGTATTTATACTATATAAGTATCAGTTATAGCAAAATTTTCAGTAAAGTTTTATTAAGGGCTCAACGGCCTAGCATCCAAAATTCATAAGTTCATGGAAATTGACTTTTGAGTTTAATATTCAAAGTATAGCTAATTATAAGATGTCTCATTGCAAACAAGAATAACAGGTAAGGAACAAACAACCAATTTGGACTTTGATTTATGAGTTTAAGTCTTAAATGATACTTTTAAAGTTCCAAAATAATAATCTCAGAATGAGAGTAGTCTGTATTAAGCTCTTGTAAAAAAAAAAAAAAATTATTCACAGACATGAGGCATATGATAAAATAAATATTAAGATGAAGGTGCACTTAAGTTTTTTTTTTTTTTTTTTTTTTGTGCTGATTGTAGGCTAAAGCCTAGTTGTAGTTTTGCATTCTTTGCAATCCTTTAGGTGTTTAGCATATAGTTCTATTCTGCGTGGAAGCGATTAAGTAGATTCGCTCTTATCGACTTTGAAATAAGGTATGGATGATGCTGCTCTTGGTCATGGAGGTTGTGGTCATCCTTTGAGACTGGTGCACCTCCAATGATTGTACATAAGATACAGGTTATATGGAATCTATAAAAATGCATTCATACAAAGATGGTATACATTAGATCTCTGAAGTTGAGACTCAGAAATTTGCACTTTCAAATAAGCATTAAAAGATTATTTTAAGTATATGTCGGTAAGCACTGATCTTCTTTTGCTGCTTGAGAATAAACAGCTAGGCAGAGTTGTGCATTTTTTCCATCCTTTTAAAGATTTAGCTTATGAGATATACGTCTAAATTGACTGTAAAGCCATATGAATCACAAATAACTTATCTGTTTTAACAAACTTCGTTGCTAAAATTTTAGCATTTATAGCAACATACATTTTTCAGCTACAATATAGGCTCAAATGTTTGGTAACCAAATGTCAATATGTCAAAAATTTCGAGTTGAAAATGGATAATTCAGGTTAAAACTTAGCTAGTTTCAAGATGTGATACTGTAAATATAGAGATACTTAGCTCGACTCTGAGATTGGTTGAAGCTGTTGCAATTGATTGGTTAAAGCTGCTTCAATTTGCTATTTGAACAAGATTCACCACTCATTTTGTTGAAGGATTTTTCTTTAAGCATTGCATCTAATCAATGGTTTTTGATCATCTTTACATAATTTCTTAACTTTGCTCTTTAGAAGAAGTTGCTACATACTCATGCATTCAACTTTGAGTGTTATGCTCTGCGTCCTGTGAGCATAAGAGCTATAAGCATATATAGATAATGATAAAAAATAGTCTAAAGTTACTACAGGATAATTTCAAGCATTGAGGTTATTTTTCTAACAAACTTGAAATTCAACATGTACAGATATTGTGAGCAAAGCTAAATAACAAAATTAAATCTCATAGCATATGTTGTTAAATTTTGAACAACTAAAGCAAACACTGACTAAATTTAAATGAATCAATCAAGTACAGGTAACAATATAATTGAACTCAGATTAGATCAAAATTTAAAAGTAGATGAAAATCAAATTGAATCGATGGGTAATAGAGATTAAGGTAAGATAAACTCAGATTTGAACTTATATTGTCGATTGAGAATAGAGGTTAGGGAGATAAATCTAAAGAACCCTAGAAAAAAATCAGGATTTTTATCTCAAAAGAAAAATTAAGATGAGATGATTATAAACCTATACTTTGATCATGAATTAAATAACAAAATATATATGAAATCAAAGCTATTAACTCTTGTTAGGATTTTGACTGAACCTGAAGCAATCAATCAAGAACATAATGCTTCAAGAAAAACTTAGATGAGATCGAAAATTAAAAATTGGGAATTTTCCTCAAATTAAATGAGATTAGAGTAGATAAACTTATCTTTACGATTGATTATCCTTAGAATCTCTGTTGTTGGTGAATATTCAGATTTGATTTTGATAATTCTTTCGCCACCGATTCAGAATTGTTCTTCAAGAACACATGTAATTTGCTCCAAATAGGTTTATTATGAAGAATCAATTGATGATTTAGTCTAAAGAATATACAAATTAGGGTTTGATGGATGAGAATTCTTTTCAGATCAAGAATTTAGACTTTTGAGATCAGCTTTTCACCGAGTATCCTGCATCACCATTTTTTTTCTGTTTCGTGAAGAAATTAAGAATCTCGGTTGGTTATAAGAAGTGTTTGGTGAAAATAATCTTGTTTCCCTCAAATTCTTTCTGTAAGTGTAGTAGTGGGTTCATGATAATCACCGGGTGTGCCAATGAAGATGCCTTTTTTTGGTATAAGTTTGGGTCAATTACAGAAAGTAAAAAAAATCTTTACGGCGAACTTTCATGCTGATAACGTGTTTAAGTAGAAATACAGGTAAAATATATAACGGAAGAAATAAAGAAATAGATCTTATTTATAGTTATATGCACGGTTAAGAGAAAATCCTAACCAGGTAATTGGGCTATATATATACATGTACTCAAAACCCTACACCAAGGATAACCCTGTTTAGAAACCGTTTAACTTTAACATTGGACATTTCTTCCACATTTTGAATAGCTTGAATTTTCCACATTATAAGGAAAATCTTCAGATACGATAGGCTAAGTATGTAACGCCATAGGCGAAATGAGATCTTTACCTTAAAACGTTACACACACTCTCTCTCTCATCTAAAGTCTAAACGCGAGTCACTCAACTTATCCATTTCGGTTTTCGGACAATCAGAAAGGAAATCTTGAAAAAGAAAGAAATAAAGAAAGAAAAGGAGAGAAAAAATGGCGACTACTGATGATAACACCACCACCTCTGCTACTGTTACTAAAACCCCAAAAAAGACTAATCTGTTAGATCCTCATTCAATCAAGCACGTTCTTGATGAAACTGTCAACGAGGTAAATCAGTCTTGATTCTTTTTCGAAAACCCTAGATCTCTCTCTCTTTCAATTTCTCATTATTGTAGGGTTTTGATTGTTGAAAATGTTTGAATTTTGCAGATCGTACTTGCTCGTGGATATAAAGAAGATAATATGATGAGTAATATAAGATTGTTCTTGGGAACTATCATCATTGCTGTTGCTCTTGTGGCTCAATTTTACCCTAAGAAGTTTCCTGAGAATAAAGACTTTCTCATCTGTTGCATCGTATTATATCCTTTTTTTTGGTTCCGTTCTTGGTTGAATTGAAGGATTTTGATGTTGTTGTTGTTGTGATGTTGGAATGATTTAGATTTCTGTTGATCCTTGACTCTTCACACATATATATTCTTGAATATAGTGTTGCAGGCGATCATTTACACTAAGGAGAAGGATGCAATTTTGTTTACTTATCCTCTCCCTGTAAGTTTTTTTTTTTTTTTTCTGATTTGGCTTTGGATTTCCTTATATTTTTTGTGTAAATGATTGTGGTTAAAATTCTCAACGCCGGTGAATTAGAACTTTGCTTTGGTTTGTGAACTAAATAAAATCATTCAAGGGGATTTGTATCTTGAAAACCGTTCTTTTGCATGCTTAGCATTTATTTAGTTAAGGAGATGAAACAAAATTGTGAACATATAGAATTGCACATGTTTCTGTGAGTAAATTTAATGATTGATAACTGAGGGGATATCTATTTCCATAGTCTTCAAGATGAACTCGATAGGGGATTCCAATTTCCATAATCTTTAGGATGAGCTCAAGAAATTCTTGCTTGATAATTCTGCATCACTTCTATTCTGTAGCGTTTCTTGAAAATTGCTGTCTATATTTTGGTTTTGTTACTTGTTCCATGTCCATACTTATATGTTCTTGTACCAAACTTGATTGCTTTTATCTACTTCATTTGCAAAGCATCAGGTTTTTGAGGAACATAGTCTCATATGAATATTGAGGTTGGAAATTTTAGTTTGCTTAATTTTTTTGGTGACTAAGATTAGTGTTACGAGCAGAGTAAAGGAAGTTTAGTGTCTCCTTTTATTTTGTGTCCGAGTAAATACTCAGAAGAGTGGCATGCAGTTGCCGAATGCCACACTATTTCATTACTGAGATGCTCCTATCCATGTAATAATGCATTCACCACATAGAGTAGTAAAATCTCCTCTATTATGTTTCATGGAATCACTGATAACTTCAAAACAACGTTACATATAATTTCCTGAAACTATGTAGTGAAAGCATTACCAAGATACTGATTAGGATAACAAACTTGCTCAATATTCATAATTCCTTATGGCTATGCCTATGCATCTGTTGGAGTCAATAGTTAAAGGGTAAATTAGACCTCATAAGTAACTGACTGCAAAGTCTTGAGGAGGAGACAGGCTTTTGTGAACAATGATGAGTTGTGTGTACTAACAAGGAAGATAGTTGGAAATTTTACTCGTAAGCTTGAAATTGGGACCTGAAAAAATAATATACTATAGTTGTAGTATAGTGTATATGTGTATTTCTGTTTCTGTCTATATTGTGTGTCGACTAAACTTTGTTTTAACTAAATGTTTTTTAGGGTTAACGCCATTTTGTCATTCCCGTCTGTTTTCCTTCCTTGTGTTGGCATACCTCTGCTTTGCTGCATGTGATTAATATCATGAAGAGAAACAATACTGAAAACTTAAAGTAATACTCGTATTCTAGTCTAGTTAGATGGGGATCTTCGAGGATAGGAAGCTGATGTTTGGGATTAGCATATGATTGCATAGATAACTATTGTCAATGCTATCATCTGAGTGTGGGACTCACCGGCCCAGCATACCAGCAGTCCAGGATCTCAGCCACTAGTTTGGATGTGCTGGTGTACCCTTCTTCTGGCCAAACAGCTCCGTCTTGAAGATCTAAAAATGTTTATACAGGGTTATAGGGAAACCAGGAAAAAAAATAGTATGTGTCACTGCTACATCATCAAAGATCTAGCAAATGTGCAACAAACCATTCTAGAGATGGTTGGCTGTGATAATGAATGCAAACCACTATATAAATGAAAATATTACAAAGTAGCAGAGATTTTTCGCATGCTGTTCATTTGTTCTAGATGGTTGCTCATCTTTGGTGATGTTGCAGTGCTACATCTTAAAACCTTTCAAGCTAGTTTAACTGACTGCAATCAACTTTATCAATGAGAATTTCTGTTATAGGTATATAATGAATGTGTTGTTCCGAGTATGGACATTAGATTGCTCCCCTCAAATATTTAGTTCTTACGGGTCGGGTATCTCTTTGATAGGATTTGCTTTGGACTTTGTGGAAGTTGGCTAGAAATAATTCTATCCTATGCGTCATTTACTATTGTCGAATGCAGTTTAAGATTTGTGTTTCTGTAATCTATTTAATTTATCTAAGTTGGAGTGAAGCTCTCTTCAGTTATACAATATGAATATTCTGTTAACATTGCTTCTTCCATTTCCTTTTTAAATTCTAGGGATCCTTCAACAGCACCGGCTTAGTGGTGTCTTCCAAATTACCGAGGTTCTCCGACATGTACACACTATCAGTATCCAGCGCAGACCCCAAATCTGTCTCTGCCAAGAAACCAGTCGAGCTTACCAAGAGTGTTACTCAATGGTCTAATTCTTTCCCTCACATCAATTATGTAACTCTCTTACTTGTTTAGAATTGTCTCCCAAGCCACTGCTTACCTGGATGAAACAATGTGGTGTTGCAGGTTCACCAGGGAGGGACATTTAGTGGAACGTCGCTTGCGGAAAGATGTTGAGGGACTAATCAACAAGTATTCTGGAGAACCCAAAAAGAAGAAGTGATGTACTCCAGCTTTTGAATTTTAAGTTCTTCTCTACTAGGAAACATGAAACATAGAATTCAGACAACAAAAGAGTTTAAAGTGGCAAATTGCCTAGCTGAGTGATTGTTGTTGACTACTCGGATGCCATTTTGTAATGCATCAGGTATTATTCAACAAAAAGAAGATGAAATAGATTGTTTTAGTTTAGTTATCATGTTATATTTTTTGCATAATTCCTTCTGTCCAAATTTTGTGCACTTTGGGTGCCAATTTAGGCTCCAAGTATGAATGTAGATGCATTTCGTGATGCTTAGCTGAACGACAGTTTTCAGTACTACGAAGCAAGAGGGATCAAACAATCATAAACAATCAAACTGTATCTGAAATAAACACTAGATAGATTTAAAATCTAACCGCGGCTTTCACATGTAAGACTTTATGGTTTGGTGAGAGCAGAGAGACCGCATTAGGTTGTCGTCTTACCTCTTTATTGACTCCAAGAAGTAAGAACTACAGAGAGTAGCAGAATCAAAATGTTGAGTCCCAGATGAAGACATGGTCTTTCTGACATTTTAAGTGTCACTAAGATAGTTTCCAGTGTAAGTGCCACAAGAGATTAAGCTGATTAACAGATTTTTAGCTTCTATTTGAAGAAAATGGCCTCTCAGCAAGGTATGGGCACAAGTACGTTGTGCCTCGTGCAGTAAAAATTTCTGCATCTACCTCCTATAATGTTACCTGCTATTATGCATCCCATTTTTAGTTGAGTTAACCCTTAGCGAGTACACTACCTGCTGACTTGCTGTATTTAAAAAATGGTGGGATACAAAGTACTACGCTCGCTCCAATAATGGGCGTGTAAATTGACAATGGCCAATGGTGGGGTGTACACTTTGGTTAGGTATTAAAGGCGAGTGTACAATACATCCCTGCCTATTGCAAATTTCTAGACCTTTAGTGGGTCCCAAAAATCACAAAATATCTTCTGATGACGTGGATCCTATTTGGTTGGTTCCCATTATTCGTGTGAATCCCACGTATTACAAAACTAACCCTACCTTCATACTGACGTGGCACAAATCATAGAACGGATTTCAAAACCGATAATTAATCATCAATTATTTTTATTTTTTTGTAATAAATAACCTTTTGAAATCCGTAGGGGGTCTTGTTCTTTATATTGTTTGTTTAGGTTCTTACATTCTCCTCTCTTATCTCCGTCATCGATTTTGTGTTGTATATTCAGAAAGAAAAAAAAGAAAGAAACAAACCCTAATCTTAGATTCAGAAAGAAACCCTAATTTTTGATTGAATTTGTATCTTGTTTCTTGTGTATAATAATGGTTAATTCCAAGGAAGATAAATTTGTTGGTGGTGGTGATAATGAAATCGATGGTTCCAATCATGGAAGTCAAGTAAATGGTGTTGAGGAGGAGGAGGATTTCGAAATTGGAGTTGCTTCGATGGATTCGTCTACAAGTGCATCATCAGCATCATCGTCAAGACTTTTGGTAAACAGGAGTGGTGCAAATGAAGGTGGTTTTACAGAGAGGTTAAGAGATATACTTAGTGGTGAAGGAGGAGATGAAGATCTAGCGAATGATAGAGAGAATAATTTTGTTCAGTGGCTTCAAGCTTTGGATATACAGTTACTTGGTGCTTGTCGAGCGGACGAGAGGATGAAGCCTTTGTTTAAGTTGAATGTGTCGAGTGGTGTAGCCGAAGATCGATTGCTTGCTCATTTGAGGCAGGTTTGTAGCTTGTTTTAAGCTTTTATTGTTCAAGAATATATACTGATTTTATGATATGGGAGATTCTTTATTCTAGATTTGATGCTTATTGAATTGTGATTCATGATGAACAGCATTTTGATGTAGCGGAGGTTGGGATACTAGCCAGATGCTTGTTTATGCCACTTGTGTCGATTCGTGTTGGAAAGGTCATCAAGCAAGGGTCACTTCTTTGTCCAACTGCTGAAAGGTGATTACATTTTAATTAACCTATTCTTGTTGCCTTTACTACTGTTTTGTTTGCAGTAATTTGCAAATTGGGTGGCAGTGGATACTTAGCTCATAAAGGTTAGGAGGGGGCTATTCTGTTTAGTAGCTTGGGTGTTACTCTTTTAAAAAAGTCGATTAGGAGTTATTAGTGCTTGACACTGTTTTTGGAAGATGGGCACAGATGATGAATGTTTTGGAATTAGGCAAGTGTTAGTTTTTTGTATTACCAACTATAGCTCAGTGTGTACGATTTTCTACCAGTTAGAAAAGCGTGTATCGAGTAGTTTAAGAGACATATAGCCAATGAAGATGGAAATTGTTAAAACTTACATGATATGCTAATCGACATCTAATATTCTAGACTATATATTTCTATTAAATTCCCCATCATAATTTCTAATGATGACAATATCATCTACACATCCACAGTGGATTACCAAATTACGTATTCTGTACTTCTCTGCTCAGTGCGTCACTGATGTTATCCAAAATTCATATTATACTCTGCTTTACTACAGTTATTTATCTTAGCATCTTACCTCAGGTACTGGTCACTGCAATTTATCATGCACTGAATCATTGTTACCTTGCATCATGCATGCCTGGTTATAGATAACTATTGATTACATTTTCGTGGAATTATCTGATATCTTTCTTGCCATTAAACATTTAGTTGTAGATATGCTCAATAGATAGTGCTTTAAATTCATATACATTTGTGCTACAGGGATATCCTTCCTTATGGTTGTCCCACTTATGTTTTGCTCTATGCATATCACTGCCTGGAGTAGAAGTTAGGTTCTCCAGTGATTTGGTCTGAACTTGTATGTTTATGAAATTTATCACTGAATACGTTAGAAAATAACCAGCATTATAGAAGATTGGCTCTTCCTTGCTCCTTGCATTGAAATTGTGAATATGCTAATGTTGCTTAAGATCTTTCGTTATTATAATCTAGAACTTGCTAGGGACTTTTGTTGAGTGTCTTTGTATGCATTGCAGATGCATGTCCGGCTTGACCTTCTCATGAAAGTCTAGAAGTTCCTTTATGAGTATCGGGAGACAACATAAAGGTAGGTAAATAAATTATACAGTCACATTTCAAATCATACAGTTGTGGGCTTGCAACCCTCATAATAGTATGTGGAAATGATAAATGTTAGAGTACAGTTGCATGATGCTCATCATGAATATTTATATCCCCGAAGACACTCTGCAACAATGTGAGAGTTTGATAATTTACCAGAAGTTGCTGGTTTCTGTTTTCAACTTATTACTGGTAACACTGTTCGCGGTTTGTACTAGAAAATAGTTGAATTGGAAGTTTATGACGTGTATCATGATACCTGAATCAAGATGGAGCTAGTTTCATGACCTTGAATTACATAGTTTGTTCTTTCCAGGCTCATGTGGTGCACTTGTTTACTGACCTTCATTCGATGTTTGAATTTAAAATGAATTTTTCTGGTTCTGGATGAGCTTTACTTCTCAAGAAGCTCTGAACTATTATGCAGTTATCTAATAACCTGAAATTTAGTTTTTGTTTACCATTCTCTAACAGATAACATGCTGTAACTAGGATTATCCTTTCCTATACATCTTCGTTCTCCTTTTTTTTTCTCTTACACAGAATTGGATCCACTATTGGAATGACTTGGTTTCTCCCTTATGAATTTGAACAATCATTTGGTGAATTCCTGTTAAGTTTTGTCTTACTTATTCTTGATCGTATGATTTATGATGCGTTGAGATATCCAGTTAGTTTGTATGTGTATCAGCTAAAATTGTAGCTTAATAAATATCGTATGTTTTCTTTTTAAGTAAATATCATTTTTATGATGATTCAGTTTGGTTGGGTTGACGATACCATAGATAAATGAACTGTTGCATTTTCTGCATTTTGTACTCAGTGTGCAACATCGAATGAAGTGATACACCGCTTGCTCACTAACGTAGAAACAACAAGGCCAGAGGAATAAAGTGCATACTTTAATAGTTTAATATGTAGTATAATTCATCTTGCTCTAACAGTTACGTGCAATTTCATCATTCTTGCTTGTAGCTCTAAACATTTGAGAAGCTAACCTATAATCAAGCTAGAAGTATGCAAGCCACTGGGAATTTGACCTTTAAAGTATAAACCGTTATGCAGATAACTGAGGATCTTCTAGAATTAGGTGCTGTATAAATTTGAAACCTAAATGCTATGATGTTCCCACTGGGAAGCCAACTGTCTTTGTTAACTAACACAGAGTTACAAACCTTCAAGTTCTCAGGTATTACAAGTAGAAATCGAGAACGTTAAAAAATGAGAAACCATCAGTTGTTCAATAAACTACTTTTGGTATGTTCCCACCAGGTCTGCACATTGAACTACTAAAGGGGCTACTGCTTGATGTGAGAAGCATTAACACCGTTTGTGTGTGTGTGTGTGTGTGTGTGTGTGTGTGTGTGTGAGAGAGAGAGAGAGAGAGAGAGAGAGAGAGAGAGAGAGAGAGAGAGCACTTTTTCTTAAAACACTTAATTCTTTTTTCTCTTGAATAAATAGAACTTTCATGTTTCTTGTTCTTACCTTGTAACAGGGGAAATCTGAACCTGACTCTGTTACCAAACTCAGATTTGCGCATCTCATTCACTGGGGATGATGGTTCCACTGAAAGATTGGCTATGCTCAGTGACGTTCCAGATAGTTCTATGGTGATAATTAAAGAAATCCCGGCCGATAGTTCTGGACGTTCTTTTCTTGTACAAGTCCTGGGTGGTCAAGGCTCATATTTCTGGTGTTCTGAGAAGTCAAAGGCCTTTGGTGATCAGTTACTGGCGAAGGTATTTTAACCTTTCTAACTATCTCAATATCCAGTTGACAACCCAATAGAAATGTTTATTTACCCGTCTCTTTTTTACCCCCTTTTGGAACAGTTGAAGGATTTACTTGGCAGGAAACCATCTTTGTCAAAGCTAACTGGAATCTCTGAGTCACGACTTGACTGCTTTGCAGTTCATCTTCACGAATATCTTCTTGGATCATTGACTGGCACAAAAACAAGCATGTCCGATGAAACGATCTCTTTGTTAGGTTCTGCATTTGACGAGTCATCTGAACTTCATTCTAGCACCCTAGCCTCATCCTTATCTTCAAAGCCTTTCCGTTCTCAACAGAACAACAGTAATGTGACTGCTGCAGATTCACTCAATCAGGGAACTTCAAATCGGTTATTTCCCCTCTTGGAAAATGAGCTTATGGAAAACCTTAGGCTGCATGGAGACAGTTCTTGCAGCTTTCCAGGGATTGACGATTTGCCTCTTTTTTCTACATCCACGATCAAAGAGCTTCCAACAAGGCAAACTGATAATAAACCAACAGAGTCCGGCACATCCGCTCCTCTCTCATCTGTTAGCTTGGAATCTCATGGAGCGTTTACTTCTTTAAATGCATCATCTCAAAATCTTCCCTCATTTCAAGTTTCCACACCAGGTTCTACTCTTTTTTCTCCCTACAACTGTTGGTACCCCCCTTCTGCACCAACCCTGCAATATACAGTTACACCACCACATCTACCAATGATGTTGCCTGAATCTCTTTCTCTGCCACCACTATTAACAGCTGTTAGATCGTCCTCGAGTCCACCGATCCAACCTATGCCGTCACTAAATTTGTCTAATTTCCCATCATTAGATTTCACTGATTTTAAGACAGATCCAATGGTACATGTACATTTGTCAGGCTCGTCTTTCATTGCAGGGCCTAGCTCACAGCAAATTCTGACTTTTACGCCTTTGTTCTGTGACTCAATTGTACACATTCCCGTTCTTGATGTTTGCTCCTCGGGCGGGCAAGGCTACTTGGTAAGTGCAGGCCCAGCTATTTCAACCACGATCATCCCTCCTTTACACCAAAACATTGTTAATCCTTTGATGCCACAAACTGAATCTTTGGTGGAGAAGGGTGCAAGGGAAACCCTGCAGTTATTGCTAGCTTCAACGAAGATGGTGAACAACCCACAGTTGATGATGCAGCAGGTTCTTACCATGACTGAAGAAAAGCCATGTAGTAGCAGTATCTCTTTTGCAGGAAGTCATGGTCTATACAGTGGAAATAGAGATGTCAATGCTATTATTGCTAACAGCATTGCGACTATTCCTATGATGTCACTGCCAAATGGGGTCTCTGGTGCAGGTCTTTTTACTAAGAATAGTCATGACAATGGCGGCAGTGAATCAGAAATTCAGTCTGGATTTGGAGGAAGATCGTATTTCTTGGATGATAGTGATGATGCAAGGGGTTATTCTTAATTGAATCATGTCATGTCCAAAGTGATGATGGTAAAGGTATTCAGATATAGGCCTTAGTTGATCTTTCCAGTAGTAGTACAAAATACTACCTCCGTTTCTGTAAAAGAGTTACTATCGCTTTTTCAAATTGACATATTTTTAGGCTAAAATGAAAAAGTGATAATAATACTTTTCCTGAAACGAAGTGAGTATATGTTTACGGATAGTAGTCATTTTGGGTGTAGCCTGTTTTTGGCCCTTCTAAACGGGCAAATAGTGTTCAAAAGAAAAGTAAAAGAAAGTGTAAATGTTATGTAAAAACTGTTTTAAGAGAATATTTTCAACTGGTATTGTTGAAAAGGTTGTTGTTAATGCTATTAGTTTCTTTGCCTTGTTTTAGTTTTCACTTTTATTTGTCTTACTGTTTGTCTCGTAATTCGTTTTCTGGAAGAATAAATGGGATTGAATTTTTGCTATGGCCAGAGTTATTCTCCAAGCAATGACCATAAAATTGAACTTTCTAAAGAATGTTAATATGAACAGCAAATTCGCAATGCACTTTAGGGCCTTAGGCCTTGAGCTATAGTGGCGCTTCTGAGCTTTGTGCCTTTGTTGTACAACATCCTTAATGGTTTATCTCATTCAGGAAGTTCGAAGAGGCTATTATTCTACAACACAGGCAACCAACTGGACTAGATTATCTTGTAAGTTGCTAGTTAGAATTGTTCAAACCTTACAAAATACAAATGTCTAAGAAAAGGCCTTAAATAAAGGGATCAAATTTTCAATATTGATCCTCTAGTTTTTTTCAGTTTTTCTTTTTTTGGTTTGATTTCCAGACAAATGAGAATTCAAACCCCAAACATGGAAATTTGATTTGTTTGTTTGATTGTTTCAGAGAAAGAAACACAAACCATGGAGGTTTGATCATTCTTTCTTTTTGCTTTCATCATCTGAATAGTCAATCTCTCTATTTGATCTGAATTAATTGCCAAAATATTAATCTTTCATTTCATTCATGGAGTCCCAAAGCTGGTTCATTTTTGTTCTAAAAGATTCAGCAGTTTGCTTTTAGATGTTGGTTTCATAACTAGTAATCAATTTTCGCATTGTTTACTAGAGTAAATTAGCCTCTTTTTTTTCTGTGTATTCAAAATGGGTATGATTCATTTAGGAATTCGTCTATGGAAATGTACAATCTTTTCGATTGTAACTTGTTATCGGTCAGTTCGAGATCATCCTTTGGTTTCATTAATGGTTATAATTCTATATCTATTATATACATTTCTTCCTTCTGTATTTGGATTTTTGGTTTCTTCCTCTCCTATTGCTGTTTGCACTGTTGTTCTTCTTGGAGCCCTTTTGAATATTGGGTATCCTCAAACACCGGAATTCGAACCTAAGAGTAGTGCCACCACCATCAATGTACCTTCTTTAGAAGATGATAAGAAAGAACAGGTTGTTATAAATGAGGGCATGCATGAGAGTGCAGGTGTGTTACCGACAAAGGAAAATGCAGCAATTGATAATAGAAGTGTATTGGTTGAGGAAAAACCCAAGCTAATCCATCCACCAAAACCACCAATTCAGAAAGACAGGGAATTTCATAAAATAGGATTCACTAGGAAAAGAGATACTCTACATGCCAATCAGCATAATGAAGGTGCAACAAATTCTAGCTCCACTAAGGTTTTAAAGAAAATGAAGAAGATGAAAATGAAGGGTCTTAAAGTTGATGTTGTGAAGCCTGTGCCCAACAATCCGTTGAAGGAATGGTTAAAAGATCCGTCACGCCTTCACAGGAATGACGACAATGCGGAGTCTTCAGATTTTGGTTCAGACCAAGCTCAATGTGCGTCTCCATTGGACTCGATTGCGGATATAATTCCGGTTCTTGACGAGCTTCACCCACTTCTAGACTTCAAACCACTTCAGAGCAGTCTCGAGTCGATTGAGGAGTCTGATGCTGCTTCCGAATGGTCTGGCCAATCTAATGATGGTAGTTTAGAATCGGAAGAGGACGAGTCAGAGGACGGGAGTGAAAACCAAGAAGTAGAAGATGAAGAAGCACTTGAAAGTGAAGATGAAAGAGTTAAATCCGTAGTTACGTGGACGGAAGATGATGAGAATAATCTCAAAGACCTTGGTACTTCTGAGCTTGAGAGGAATCAATGGTTAGAGAACTTAATTGCAAAGAGAAAAGCGAGAAAAACATTGAGCATGGACATAGACAGAGATTTGATAGACTTGGAAAGCATTGAGCCTCCAACACAAATTCCACCAGTTGTGACAAAAAGAAACAATCCGTTCGAGTATTACACAAATGAAACTGGTGAGACACAACCAGTTCCTTCATCAGCTCCTTCAGTTTTGTTACCGAGACGAAATCCATTCGATCTTCCATTTGATCCATTTGATGAAAGATCAAATTTAAATGGAGAGAGTTATCAGCAAGATGTTACTCCAGTTCATCTGGACAGGGACATGTCCTTCTGTAGGCACCAAAGCTTTACTTTGGGAAACACATTTGGGTCACATGCTGGAAGAGATAAGCGCGAAATTAACTTGATTTCATTCCTTGCAAATGAAGAAAGAATGGTACCAGAGGGAACAAGAGATCCTATATTACAAAGAAGTGAATCTAAATTGAGTTGTGTTCATGAGACTGACACTGTTTATTCAGGTTCAGAAGAAGAAGCAGAACTATCACCAAAAAGTAAGCTGGTTTCTAAAATTGGACACTCTCCTGATCTTGCTGAACACCTAAGCCAAATTTCTGAAGATATTGAATCAGTGGAGGTTGAGCAAGAAGATAGGAAAGACGTAGATTCGAGTAAGGCTGAGATCAACAGAGTAGACTCCCATTCAAAGATAGAATCGGATTCTAAGTCGTGCCCATCATCGCCGTCATCGGCATCAGAAGTGAATGAGAGAGGTCTACATGAACATACCAATGCTGAAAAGGAGTCGAAAAAACAAGACAAGGTAACTAAAGGTGAGTCTGCCGAGGAGGGAAACAGTGGTTTTGTGAGGCCATCATTATCACAAATAGAAACTGAAGTGAAAAGCAAGGCCATGGAGCAGCATGATGAGACACAAGTCCAGGAGCCTATTTTTGATTCAAGTCCATCAGCGGCTACCGAGACACATCTTGAAGACGTTTTCGAAGATGCATTACTTTCTCAAGACAAGGGTATGGAGAATTCGAAGATAGGTGAAAAACATGGCATAAACACAGAGGAAAAACCCCTGGCATATGAGAGCAATATGAATGAGAATAGCCGTAGCAATGAATTGGTGAAAGAAGAAGCCTCATCACACCAGTCTGAAGTAGAAATAAATGTATCTAGACCAAACCAATTGACTGAGGATAGTGAGCAGAATCCCAAAGAAGTTGGAGTGTCTGAGGCTAAGGAAAATGTGGATGAGGCCGTTGTGACATCCGCAAAGCCGAAATCTTTGGTGATGGAAACAGTTGAAGCTGATGATAATGTGGGTGATCAGACTACTGCAACATCTGCCGAGCCGATATCCTCAGTTGCAGAAAGGGTTGAAGATGGTCCAAGTAATGAAGTCCCTTCATCCAAGGTTGATCAAGAGATTCACTCTGGGGTCCAAAAACCCATTGTGAAGGAGGAACAACAGCAAATGGAGACTTCCGATTCTTCTTTGTTGGTATCGCAAGAAAATCCAAATTCGGTGGAGCAACAGGCAGTTGCGATGTCTAACGATGCTCATAAAGAACCCGAGGTCAGTATAATTCTCTTAGGATCAATTGTGAAGTACGTGGGCATGTAACTCAAACTCAATTACACAGAAAACTTATACTACCTCCGTCCCAGAATAAGTGATTCTTTCACTTTTTCATTTTTGTCTAAAAGTAGATCAAATTGAAAAAGTGATAGTATTACTTTTTCTTAAGACTGAAGGAGTATTAGATGGTCAGATTCGATATAAACAAAACAAGGCTTTGCTAGTACTCATTCATTTCCAGAAAAGTAAACACACTTGCACATTTATTTTGTTATGCAGGAAGTATCTGTTGTTGATGAGAAGCCAAAAGAGGAGGAGGAAGCTAAAACCATAGACAGCGGAAAAGATGGAAATGATCAAAATCCAGACGATAAGGAGTTATTTTATGATATGCCAGAGCTATAAATTTTTTCCATGGTGAAACCCAATTTTATCCAAAAAAAACTGAAGTTGGATTTGATGAAACTGAATATCAATTTCTTGAAAAATCAAAATCCAATATCGGTGACTTATGTAAGAGTGGGCACATAAGTATTATGTATTTGGCAATTTTCATTGACATTAGATTTCGCAAATATTGGGAAAAGTTAATATTATGAGTCACAGTTCCATCCAATTCTCTTTTTTTGAAAAGAGTTTGTGTGAGTCCTCCTCAAAACTAGGGGACCAGACCAGATTAGATTATGAGAGTGACTCTTATCACTCACTCCCTGCAGCTGCTAATAGGAATGGACACCAGATTCAGCTTTTTAATCCTAGCTAATGATTCTCATCATAGAGTTAGCGGCTCTAGTTATCATTTTGAACCTAGCCTACGTGCGGTAGTTTCTATCTTATCTAGGAGGGTTATTGTCCTTTAATCGATGACCTTGCCGTTATGAGGTTGATTCAGGATTTGTTTTTTAATCTACTTAATTGTCTTTTACTCCCCTAATTGATTTTATAAAATGGTCATACATTTTGATTAGTGTCATAAAATGATCTTTTTCCATCCAAATACCTCCCTCATTTAACTTAAGTGGTTAAGGTGGTGGTGGTGGAAGCTTCGTTAAACTCTGGAGGTAGAGGTGTAAAACGGGCCGGCACAGCCCAACACAATCCATAAAGAGATAGGTCCGTCGTGCTACGTACCGTGATGTGTTGTACCAGAGATTAAGATATATATCGTGTTGTGTCGTGCTTAAGGAGCGTGCCTGATATATTTATTTTATATTTTTTAAAGTTGATATTTTCCAGATATTAAAATATTTTATGTGTTGTTATAGAAATAACTCAATATACCGAATATAAAATATCAAAAATTGGTTAGAATAAATAATCTTTTGTAAAATATACACAAAATATATTGTATTATACCATATTGTGTAATGTTTAATACATGTTATGACGTGCTTTCTTAGCGTGATGTGTTGTATTGTGCCACGTGCTTATCCGCGCCACATGATGTGTTGTGTCACTGTGCCGATTAATCTGGTCCAGCAACACATGAAGCTACCATGCTGTGTCATGCTGGGATAACTCACGTGCTGGGCTGGGCTCGTGCTGGCACGATCCAATTTACATCTCTACGACTACCCGGAGGGAAAGCGGTGAACCCTAAAGGATGAATACCATATAACGATCTTGAACCCAATGTTTAAAGATAATTAGATAAATACAGTGTCAAAGTTAACGGTGAATAATGACATAACTCTCCAGTTAATGGATAAATGATCATTTTGTAAAGAGTTTATAACTGTGTGACTCTTTTCTGATTGGATTAAGAAAGTATGACTGTTTTGGATAATATTTTTTTCTTATTTTAATAAAACAACCCCTCTTTTGTTTCTTTTTTTCATATCCAACAGTGGCCAAGCTTTATTTTGTACTGTATTCGACAAGTAAACAAGAAGTCCTTTTTTTTGGATCGATTTGTTGAGTACACAAACAAGAAGTCTTTTTGGAATTATATCGGCTTGATGGTGGAGCAAAATAAGAAATAAAGTAAAACCTATTAGCCCCGCACCATAGGTAGCTAATAAGTCTGCCTCAAAACTACAATTTCTCCAAACAAAAATCATTTGCCTATCCACTGGGCTGCTCAAATTTCTCGACTTGAGAAGTTCAAGTTGGAACTTGGAGAACTTGGAGCTGCCTGAGGATGTAATATGTGAAAATTGCTTCTAGAACAAATGGTTGCCAAACACATTATCATCGAATATTTCCTATGATGTAATAACAAAATTAGCTGCCGTAACCATATTTTTACTATCCCACCGACCATCAGAAACCATACACGTAGCAAGATGCTATTTTTTAACGAAACAGATTTAACATAAAAAGTCTGATGTCAACTAACTTTAACTGATTTTAACTTTTTTAATTAATCGCTTTCGGCTTAAGCGATTAAAATAACTTAAAGTTTAACTAATAAGCTTAAATCAAAAACATTATCGCTTCAAAATTCAGACTACCAACCAAACAGAACCTGAAAACGAATATAAACTGCATTCATCGTCGTTTGACTATTATTATCTCCATTCTATCTATCACTCTGTAGTACTCTCAAGATTAGATTTTGTCTGAAATCAAAAAGAAAAAAAAAATCCTAAATTTTCTCATCAGAGCTAAGTAGAATCATCTTTACTACCTTTATTAATTAGTTAGATTAAAATCTTAATCATTTTACTCACTTTTTTCAGTTTAGTAAAGTTTAGTAACTTTTTTTCAGCTTCTTTTTCGAGTTTTAAAGATTTGATTGTTTGTTATTTGATCAGATTTAGTTGAATTTGAGTATTGAAAAATGGAAGAAAACTCAAAAAACTCAAGAAATAATGATATATCAGATCTAGCACTAGAGTGTATTATGGCATATATAAATGATTCATATGATAGAAGTTCGATATCTATGGTTTGTCGTAAATGGTATGAAATTGATTCAATAACAAGAAAACATGTCACTATTAATTTTTGTTATACAATCAATCCATATCGTTTAAGTCAAAGGTTCCCGAGATTAGAATCACTGAAATTGAAAGGAAAACCTAGAGCTGCTAGATTTAATTTGATTCCTGGGAATTGGGGTGGTTATTTAGATCCATGGATTAAAGAAATATCTAAAAGTTTTAATTGTTTAAAATCACTTCATCTCAGAAGAATGATTGTTTATGATGCTGATCTTCAAGTATTGGTTGGATCTCATAGTCAGTTATTACAAGTTCTTAGAATGGATATGTGTTCTGGTTTTTCGACCGATGGACTTAAGCTTGTTACGCGTTCCTGCAGGTAACTAGTGAATTGTTTTCGTGAATTTTATGTGTTAAGGTTGTATTGATTTGATTGTAGTTTATTATGCTGCTAAATCTTGCTTTGGTTTTGTGTGTATAAGAAAGTCACAATTACTTCTTTGGAAGTTTGATACTTTTGTTGAAAGATTAATTAATAATTCATATAGTATGTATGACTATTTCTAGTAAGCCAAAGTGTTGATATGCTGCAATAATGATGACGATATTGGAGAAATCATGTGGTGTTCAATATTCTTGAGGTGTAAAGCTATTTCTTTGTACTCGGTGCTACTCATAACATAAGCATGACTGAGGATATATTTCTTTGTACTTGCTGGTACTTGATGAATTCTTGTTATTTTCGAGTTTCTTGATTGTGGATGGGGATGTGGCAACATGCAATGCAAATTAAAAACTTGAAAACCCATTGGGTGCGAGAACTTGTGTAGTGCCCGTGATTAATCAATTGATTCTGTAGCTGAAATTAAATGTACACCCTTTTACTGTATTTGTTATCTTATTGCTTGTTTGCTTCTGCAGATGTTTGAGAACCTTGGTTTTCGAAGACAGCACTGTAGAGGAAAAAGATGGTGAATGGCTGCACGAGCTTGCTTTGAATAACACGGTACTTGAAACTTTGAACTTTTATTCAACAGACATTGGGAAAATCAGTACCCAAGACCTTGAGCTGATAGCCAGAAACTGCAAATCTTTAGTCTCCGTGAAAATTGGTGATTCTGAAATCCTTGATTTAGCTGGGTTTTTTCAAGCTGCGAAAACATTGGAAGAGTTTGGTGGGGGTTCTTTCAGTGAGGATCCAGATAAATATTCAGTAATTTCATTTCCTCGAACATTACGCAGTGTGGCTATTAGCTACATGGGGAAGGATGAATTGCCTATATTTTTCCCGTTTGCATCTCAACTCAAGAAGCTGGATCTCCTTTATGTTTTATTCGACACGGAGGACCATTGTCAGTTGATTCAGCGATGCCCAAATTTAGAAGTTCTTGAGGTAGATACTGCTCTTTGTTTTTTGTCATTGCTGTTATTGGTGTACCTTATTTTTTTAAACTTGATTGAAATGTTAGATTTCTTATTCTTACTTTTAACTGAATGTAGACTAGGAATTTGATTGGAGATCAAGGATTAGAACTTCTTTCTCAGAATTGTAAGAGATTGAAAAAGCTTAGAATTGAGCTGGGTGCAGATGATGAACAAGGCATAGAGGAGGGACAAGGTGTAGTTACACATAGAGGGCTGTCTGCTTTGGCACAGGGCTGCGTTGAACTGGAACACTTGACTGTGTATGTATCTGATATCACCAATGAGCCTCTTGAATTGATGGGTATGTATTGGAAAAATCTGTGTGATTTTCGATTAATCCTGCATGATCGCGGAAAGATGATGACAGAATTGCCTCTTGACAATGGAATTCGAGCTCTGTTAAAGGGTTGTCCAAAGTTAATAAGGCTTTCTCTCTATCTGTGTACTGGAGGCATGACAGATGTAGGACTTGGTTATATTGGGCAGTACGGCCACAATGTGAGGTCGTTCATGCTAGGTAACGTTGGACAGTCTGATACTGGACTATTGGAGTTTGCAAAAGGCTGCCCTAAATTACAAAAGCTTGAAATGAGGTGTGGCTACTTCAGCGAACGTGCAGTATCTCTCGCTACAACGCAACTGCCTTCTCTTAGGTTAATATGGTGGCAAGGTTATAAAACATCTGGTAGACCCAGTGACCTATTAACCATGGTTCGCCCATTCTGGAACATTGAGTACAGCCCACCAAGACAGGATATTGTACCAGATGAGGAAGGAGGAGAAGACACGGTTATCAAGCATCCTCCCCAGCTTCTTGCTTACTACTCGCTTGTTGGGGAGAGAACAGATTATCCAGATACTGTTATTCCTATTAATCCATCTTGATTGGGTAATTGTAAATTTTGGGTGTAACCCTTTAATTCTATTTGTAATGTCCCCTACCTCCTAACATTTTCAAAATGTCTAAATCTTTTATAAAACTAGCTTAGCTTGTAACCTGTGCTATGTTGTGTCATAAAACCTAATCTACATTTACTCGGGTGAAAGAGGTTTTAAAAGATTGTTTAGGTAGAATACGAGTTAAACATGAAAGATGGGTGGATGCGAAACCATAGGGTTTACATAAACTAAATTAAGGGAACGACATTTGATAAGCCCCTGCATTTTCAGATGTTTACTATGGAGAAAAATCTACTACTGCAGCAACCATAACAGCATCAACCTTAGCATCGGAAACAAAGACGGGAAAATCAGCAACAAATTCAAGTTTGTCATCAACATCATCTGCTCCAGCAACTATTACCAAGAAACCCATGCCGATTCAGCCCGACTTATCCCGATTCACACCTCTTAATACCGATTCTGAAGACCTGTGTTCCTGTTACTTTGAAACCTTTAGTTACTGTTACTTTGATAATCTTAGTTGGTATAACTTTGATTCACTTGTTCTTAGCAAAAATCGGTTGATTCTCACCAAGATCCCATTGCTGCTATGCCCAGTGATGCAAACTAGTTTTGTATGGTTAGTTTGACCACCTGATGTGGTTATTGCTTTTAAAATAACTCGGTTGGTTCTTATCAAGAACCCATTGCTGCTATGTGTAGTGATGCAAACTAGACTTGTTTGGATAGTATGTCTGATGTGGTTTGGTCCTTCTCGAATTCTGGAACGGTTAAAATAATTGTAGGGGCAGAATTGTTAGGCAAGAATTGGGGGAGATTCTATAGATTCGATAACTGTAATATGAACTTGAAAAACTGTAAGGTTTCCCGACTATCAAAATCGGATATATATTATTTTTTTTGAAGCATAAAAAAACCGGATATATGTATGATTGTGTGGAGGATATTCCTTTTTTATGGAGAAAAAAAATACTTGAAAAGAAAACTAGGTGGCCGAAGTGCAAGTTAAAGGAGCAATGCTGCCTGATGAGCCGTGCGCAAAGCATAAGCTTGGCTCCTCTGAAATAGTCAGAAGAGTCCCTCGGAATGAGACCTTAAGTACCCCTCTGTCCGTGTTCATATGAATCACTCCTGCAAAATTGATTATTGCTGTCTCATGAGGTGGTTATATCCGCCTTTTAGGTCCATGTATGAATGATTGATGGAGGGATAGTTGCCTATGTTTTGTGTTCGCAGGTAGTACAATCGTCTAGCAGTTCTATAGTGTTCTTAATCCATTGTCAAGATGTGCAAGATAATTGTTCCACATCTGGCATTCCAAAGGACCCATGTTACATTTCCCTCCTGTAGAGTTAGTTCCAGTTGTTAATCCATTGTCATACTGATTTAGGATAGACATCTGAAGGGTAAAGGTTGTCTTCAAAAACAAACTAGACATTAAGAGCAAAATGGCAAGAAATAAAAAATTGCTCCAAAGTTTCAATATGCTGATTGGAGAATTTGCACATATTCTCAGTGTTTTTTGCAGCAGTAGGAAGCATATTATGAGCATATTTGTAGACAAATAATCTATAACCCTTTTGAGATGATTCTAAGTCCCATGTCAGGTGGTTCCTACCCTCCTAGACATTTGTAGAAGGATTCAGTTCTAAATTCTTCACTCTTTTCAGTATATTGTGTCCCTAATGTGTGGTAGAGACTAGAGTGATTGCCAGAATAGTTAGGTTGCCCAAGATAAGAGTGTAATAGTGCTACATTCCAAGATTGACAATCTACAGTGTAAATTCACTATCTATGGAACTGTTTGGGAAGGAAATCTATTCATGAATAAACCCAGGACATGGACTAGGACTGATAATCTGCAAGAATCTTATTCTGAAACTTCTCTTAGACCTTATTCAATGAACATCAAACATGAACTTTGCATAATCTTTACTTTGGAAGAAATCCCTATGAAAGTTATCTAATTAGGATTTGCCGCTGTTGTTTGTGGTATCCTATTCTAGCATTTGAACTGCTTTAGCGTGAAGTAACAAGTAAATTTCCAGGTGTATTGGGTCTAATTATACGGTGTCAAATTGCTAATTCAATTTTGTAAACTAACAAATATCTTTAAATGATGAAAATGAAGACTTGTACCTACCCTCCGAGACAATTTTATGGAAAAAATTTCTTTACAAATTGACACTATGTAACAAAAGAGAAAGATACCCTTGATTGAGATAGTCTGGTGAAAGACGTTCATCTTATTAGGCCAAGGCGTAGTGGGGCGAGTATAAATAGTCTTTGGTCCGGATTTGTTATTGTTGAAGATCAAATTTGATCCCCGAACTGGACCAAACTCAAATATAGTTGGGCATTAACATAGCCGAACGCTTGATTCCAGGCGTAACGTTGGGTCTCCGTCTGGTGCCAGGCGTTTAACTAGACGTGCGTCTAAAAATTGACGAGCGGTTGTCTAGGTGAACGCCCCATCGGGCGGTTGTCTAGGTGAACGTCTGTCACTTGGACGTACTCTTAGACGTACGCCTGAAGTTTTGACGGGCGGTTGTCTAGGTGAACGCCCCATCAGGCGGTTGTCTAGGACT